>NW_012192880.1:59917-144921 GCF_000504015.1 Erythranthe guttata
TGCCGCTAATCACCAAATAGTCATGTATATATCGATATATTTGCCTATTCATCTTATCATGTCATATATTGTACACGAATGTGTAATATTTTAGAAAACGAATTACTTCCAACAAGATATAATGTCATTGTCCTTTTTTTTTTTTTTTCTTTTTTTGTAAATGCAATCATTGATAATCCAAGGTAATACTTGTGTTGAATTGTCTACTGAAAAAGGGACCCGACCCACTAATCTACCGTCAAATTGTCGTGCGTCTAAAATGGAGCGAGGAGAAAGTGTCCATTAGTTACAACAATGTACAATATTTTTTGCCTAATCATATAAAAGTAGGTATTGTCACTCAAATGATATGATTGTTTCTTCTGACGAGCAAACTATATACAAAAATAAAAGTGTAAACATCTTTCACACTATCAAAAGAATACTGCTCCGAATTCGTTTAACTTCAAGTTCGAGTTACTGTTGGGTAGTGTGGGTGTAATGTAAAATGTGAGTATATATTATTGTAAATTTTAAGTGTTAGGCTCAATTTTTGTTGATTATTTTAAGTGGATGAAATTTAATTTCTCAATTATTTTTTATGAATGAGAAATTAATAAAATCACTTAAAATAATAAATGCAAAATGAAGTGGTGAATAGTCACCTTTGAAAAATATGGAATTGTTTAAACACCATTTGAGAAATAGGTGTTTAATGTAAAAAAGTGCAGTACCTTTTGAAGTAATCATTTTCCTAAAAGTTGTGTTATTTGGTCATAACCTTTGAGAACTATAAATAATTTCAAATTCCACCATTTGATAGTTCATTCATTCACATGGAATTTAATTCATAACGAATATATTTCTCATCCAATCATTTCATTGCATATTGTTGCAATAGTTAGTCCATTTCTTGGGTTTAGAAAGTCCAAAGCTCTTATTTTATTCGCCTGTCATTCGATCCTTGTTGTGCTGCAAACTCGAATATTCACAAATCGGTGTATCTTGGGGACAGTTGGCTAGAACCGTAATACGGGCCAATATTGTCTCAAGGAGAAATAATTTAATTCTTGCCCCGACTTCTTTTTCGATTCTTAAAACGTTGTCCAAATTGCATTTCGAAATATACCTCACATATAACAATCGTACGGCAATATTTTTTATTTTTTGAAATTTCAATCCATATAAATGAAAAAGATTTATGTCCAAAATCCGAGAAGTTACAAAATCAAATTGAAGAAATGATTCATTTTCGGACAGCACACATGGTTGACGTTCTAGGCCATTTTCGAAGGTGATAAAGTCAAAATATGGAAAATTAGCGTTTCACATATGTTGTAGAGAATTCATATGTCTTTCCAAAGTATGTTAAATCTTCTAAATCGAAGATTGTACGAAAGAGTTATGATGAAAATACTAAAGGGTGCCAGAACTGTCAATGTACCTTTTCATGTAACATGCAACCGTTCGTGACCAATGTAACTCAATGCACAAAATTTTAATGAAAGAAGACCGAATCCAAGAATAACGATGGAATCATATCCTAAATATGATGAGGTAATATATTATTTTCGATTCGTGAATATTATTTAATATTTTCATGGTTCCATTGTAGGTGCTTTCTACACATCACATATACTTCGATTTCGAGGTTTACTTTGATCATGATCATATACGAAATATATGATTTAGATTTTCCGTGCTGCCAAAAGTGTCCATGCATTCCCTACGCGAGAATTTTAAATTTGTCGCAAAAGTTTGACACAACAAATTTATAATTCGTTCGGGTACGACTTTTCATTTATAAATTTTAACTCATGCAATGAAACAGTAATATTATATGATATAGAATATTATCATATTGTATGAAAAAACTTTTGGTCAGATGATAATATTGATTATTTAAGGTCTATTTATAACAAAAAGAGTTAAACTATACCAAATATGGCCCAACAGAAGCCTCAAAATAATGCATAATAAGAAACATAATCCTTCAAGACAGCAGAAGTTGTCCTCCTCCAGGCGCTTCAAGTGATTCAACGGCAACGGCTCCATTACTAAGGAGAAAAATTTCACTTATTAAAACTTGAACATTGTTCACTTCCACCAACTTCTCGATCCCTCTGGGGTCGATGGCATTGTCCGAAAACTTAAACTTGGTAATTTTTTGAGGGGCATATTTTTTGAAGAGGATGATGATCGCCAAATCAATTGGACAATTACTTGTGATTGTCTCTGTATGATTGTAGCTCTTTAGCATTTTGATGAATTGACTTGTGTCATCCTGGTATCCATCTGTTAGCTGCTTCATGACATCCTTATTCTTTAAGTCCGTTAAAGATATTGTGTCCGCAGTGATAAAATCACCTTGTTTCTATTTTGATTTTCATTAACTCGTCACCTTAAGTTTGATAGGCATTCAATTGCCAGACACAGTTTGGAGTAGCTTGAAACCAACATGTCTTGTATGATTTCAGCTTCCAACTTTAGCTCATTTAAAGCCATCGCACCGAAGTGGGCGTTGCTGGCGGCGGTTCGCAATATGGAATATGATAATATTGCATGATAAAATTATGGCGTAATAAGATTATACTATATGTTATCATTGACATAATAATTTTATGAGAGCATGATGCACATTGATATGATTAATAGATATTGATATGTTAAATATGCTAATTCCAATCATATGAATAGTTGTGCTATGATTATGAATGTTACCCTTGAATAATTTTTATTATGCTTGTTCGTTATGACGTAAGTATGCATTATCGAATTAGAATTTATTATTCTATAATGTGGAGAATTACTTATTCTATATATGTTGATTATTAAATGCATAATAGTATGTAATATGGATAAATCATATGACTAATTATGCTACAAAAATGAACAAATTTTGAGCATGAATAAATATATTTAGTCAAAAGTATGAATAAAAAAAATATTATTCTATAATGTATGAAAACATTAACTATTCTATGTTAATTATGAAATGCATAGGTACATGTATGTGAATATTTGAAATTGTGTAATTATTATTACATGCATATTTTTATACTTATATATTCATGATTAGTTTAATTCCGAATGTTAAGTTATATCATACATAATTCATGTTATTTGTGAAAAACATTATATTTGAAATCGAGTTGATGCACATATATCTTAAATATGATAAATACATATGTGTATGCAATTAGAGGCATGAATTATTTGTAATTGATGTGAATTGTGAAAGTCAAAAGGCTTAAAGTTGAAGAATGTTTGAGCAGCTGTTATCCAACAGAACATCATATATGATCGAACCGTTGGATTGTCATGATTTTCGGATATTGTGTTCATAAGACACAAGTCTATATGATGAACGTTGGAGATCGGACATTATGGTGTTGAACATTTGATCCGTTCGTAAACAACAACGGGGATATTTTCTTAAGGAAAATGTCAAAGAAACGAAAGATTGTTTTGTACAACTGTACCGTTGGATTTGACTAAAAATTGACCAGCAAATTCAAAATAAATATTTTTATATTGTGAATGATGGATATAACAACTAGGAGTCTCTAAACTCTAGATTTGAATTTGTACAAACTATCACAATTCGATAAGAAATTTCTTGATTTGAGTATCTTGAGAATTTTCTTATAGTCTGTTCGATTAAAAGAAAAGAAACACAATGTAAATAAAGTTAAATCACATTGGTTATTTAAAAGATTGTACAATTTATGGAAACATTATTTGTTACTTTTGTTGGTATTTATACCAAAAAATTATTATGTATCTTTGTTAAGTATTAAAGATGAGCCCTTAGAAGCATTTAAATGAGAAAAATTGTTATTCAAAGTTGAACTGGATGATATGGAACTTCATTTGACGAGATTTGTGCTTATTAAAATAAAGTTCTATATTTACCATAGTTGAATAGTATTACAAAATAAAGTATTCGAACTCACAAAAGCTATTTGATGAATTTTAGAGTAAGAAACTAGAATTTGTGGGGGAGATATGGCTCACCACATTTTCAAAATTTTATCACATATATGTCTTGAATATTAGCAATAAGGGGTTTTTTGATAAAGTTAAAAGTACATAACTTAAAGAAGTTCAAAGAGCTTAAAAATATTGAAGTAAATGTTATTGAATATGTGAAGTAATAACTGTAAACTGTAGTAGTGTACAAGATAGTCATTCTTAATGCAAATGAAGCAAATGAATGTACGATCTTTAAAATTAAATATGTTTGAAAAATTGGGTGTTGACCCAACTTTGACCAAGAATTTAAGTGGATTCAATTTTATAAGTTATGGAATTAAATTCTGCATTTTGACTAGGCTAGATGAGTCTAGTGTATGTAATTTCTCAATATCAAATTCGGATGAATGAAAAATTAATGTATATGGAGGTGAAAAATCACAATCCCATGTCGAAAATAAGCTATATCTAATGCACTTTATTAGTGTAAGTTGTTAGGTTAAAATATATCTCTAAGGGGATCAAATGAGAATTTATTATATTAACCAACGCTCAATAAAAGAGTTAAGAAAATCAACAATTGATTTTGACTTTCTAATTTATGAGTTAGAAAACGAACCTAGGACAACTAATGAAGTACTGTCAACTTGGGGGGTTGATTGTCTTGAGACAAGGAAAAAATTGTTGAAACTCGTATAGTCATTGTATATTTAATATAAAAATGTTATCATATAATTTTAAATTCAATGGGTTTGAAAGTACGTGTATAGTAAATGCACAAAAGATTACATGTTTATGTATGAATGACATGTTAATCATGGTTGTAATCATGATATTATCATGAAAACTAAGGATTAGTAAAATATTTCAATATTGAAGACATGGGTTTAACTAATGTAATCTTAGAGATTGAAATCATAAAGATTGTGATGAACTTATTGTAGTCAATATGTTGAGACATCGCAAGTCATATAGTTAAGACTATAATTCTTCACCTAGTCAAGAATAATGATGAACAATGGTCCAACTTAAATATTCTTGAAGATATGGTAGTCTATTGAACTACATTCATCCAAATGTTGGTTGACTCATTAGGCAAGTCAAGTAAATAGCAAATCATGTAACTAATCAATGGATGAGTTAATAAGGGTTTTTAGAAGTTTAAGATTCCCCTTAAATGTGGATTATGTTATATAAGGTATCCAATTGTACTAAAAATAGTACATACAAATTGGATATATGAGACAAAAGATACTAAGTCTAGTAATGATTATGTATAATCAAAATCCTCAAATAAATGTGTATTGTTCAATTCACTATGAAATCCGAGCTATAGTTTGAGAAAAAGCTAAAGAACAACCTGAATAACTCCATAAGTTCTAAAGGATATTATGTGATTGACTTAGTTGGTGCTTGTAAATAATTGTAGTACTCAGTTGGCTATACAAACAACACAAAATCTAAAGTCTCGATCGAAGAGATAATACCATTAGACAGTTGATCTCTTGAAACAATCTATGTTGATCATGTGAAAATCGAAAAGAATTAATTTAGTAAATCCATTGACAAACGGACTACCAAAAGATCGAATATACTGCATATCTAGGGGAATGGGATTAAAATCCACTAATAAAGAATGTTCATGATGATAATCCAACCTTGTTAATTTGAGATCCCAAAATCTTGGTTCAACGGGACAACTAAGTTATGAATATTCAAACGAGCACTTGGAACAAATCCAACTCATTCTTTAATCCAAGTGCAAACCGGCAAAGTGCGGTGAGGTTAGTCAAAGACTTTTAATGACTCTTATACCTATATGATGGAGTAGTGCGGGATACTCTTAATAGGAAGTTCCTATAAAAGTGAGAAGTGGGTCCGCTTCAAATAAGAAACACTTATGAATCCGACATATGGTCCAAGGCCGAAATAGATATAACGTGAGAACAAAATGAGCTAGAATTACTATTGTGTTTACAAAAAAAACTGGTTAATTCAAGTTATCGCATTCACTAGGTATCGAGTAAACCCGACAACATTTTACTAAGGAAGATTCAAAGTCACAAGCTACCTCGCCCCATGCAATAATAGTTTATTTGACCTTTCAAAGTGTCACATGCATGCATTAATCTCATTCACGTGGGAGATTGTTATAAATTTTGAGTGTTGACTCAATTTTAGTTGATTATTTAAGTGGATTAAATTTAGTTTCTCAATATTATTTTTTAATGAATGAGAAATTAATAAAATTACTTAAAATAATAAATGGAAAATGAGGTGGTGAATAGTTACCTTTGAAAACATGGAGTTGTTTAAACACCATTTGAGAAATAGGTGTTTAATGTGAAAATATGTGGTACCTTTTCAATTGATCATTTTCGAGCTGTGTCATTTGGTTATAACCTTTGAGAACTATAAATAATTTCAAATTCCACCATTTGATTAATTCATTCGTTCACATTGAATTTAGTTCATAACGAATATATGTCCAATCCAAGCATCTCATTGCACATTATTGCAATTATCAAGTCCATTTCTTCGTATTTAAAAAGTCCAAAAAGCTCTCGTTTTGTTCCCCTGTACTTCAAGCCTTATTGTGCTGCAAACTCGAAACCCCACAAATAGAAAGAATTGACTAAAACCATTAACACTACTAATACAGACCAATATTGAATAATCCAATTCTTACATCGACTTCTTTTTCCTTTCTTAAAATCTGTCAAAATTGCATTCAGAATATACCTCAAAATTACATTTCAAAATTAACTATACCTCACGTATAACATTTATATGTTTAGAGATGTTGGAAAAAACAGTGAAAGAGACAGCACACATGCTTGGTTTAAAAAATAACCCGATTTCAGAGGATTTCATTATTGCGGGCGACCCACACATCTACTTAAAGTTGAGATTCAAAATCCGCATTATCTTCACAAGTAATTAACTTCGTTACTGTCTAATTACAAAACAAAGACAAGATTATTACAAACGATTTAGATGCACACCCGAAACACAAATCAAAGAAACAAACTACGCCGCCGGCGACACCGACGGATAGAGAACCACCGCCTCCGCCGTCTCCACCGCCGGTGCTGCCAGCATTCGACGACGACCACCACCACCGCCACCACCAAGTCCATCACCTCGGTTCTTGAAATCCAGGGACTCGTCGTTGAATATGTCCCACCATCTCTCCACCAACATCTTGATATCCGCTCGATCCATGTTCTCTTCTTTTCCGGTGTATCTCCACGGTTTCGACCCTCCCACACAGTAATGGACCACCTTGACCTTATCCAGATCCATCATCTCCGAGTGCCGCCACATCATCGCCACCAACATATTGTATATAGGAAGTAGCGGCTTCGACACCTCCCTAAAGAACATGTTCAGAAAATCCTACAAAAATCAAGAAACACTAGTTACATATAGCAATCAACACAAATAAATGGCCTCCAGAATGCCATTTAATTAACACTAGCCATCTTTTAAATAATACAATTGCATTTAATTTAAACTACGTTTGAATTTCCCGAAGACCCCTTAAGAAAGTGTCTACATATAGCAATCAACACAAAAAAAAAGGCCTCAAAATGCCATTTAATTAACACTAGCCAGCTTTTAAATAAGATAATTGCATTTAATTTAAACTATACGTTTCAATTCCCCGAAAACCCCTTAAGAAAGTGTCTAACGTGACATATTATAATTACAAAACATCCACAAATAACTTAAATGAGTAATATCGCATTTTTACCTGCTCCGCAAAAGGTGTTGGAGGAGTGACATCGAGAGTTCGTAGTAACTCATCGTACGTGTTTAGGTTTGGCTCGAACATGAACATGCCTCCATTGAAATAAAACGCGGGCTCCGGGCCGAGTTCTTTGGGCCATCGGATCTTTTGGGGGCAAGGAGGGCCGTACATCTCGCATAGGCAGTCGACTACTCCATAGAAGGAGCCGTTTGGCAAGTCGAAGAGATGGTCAATATTGTCAAAGACTTGGATGTCTGCATCCAGGTATATCATTTTGTTGAGCGTCATCATCTGCAAGTGTATTACGATTATAAAGGAAAAACAATAATCAGAAAAAATACAATTGTAAGATAACAATGGTACTATGTAGGTATTGTAATTATACCTTCACTATATTGTATCAATACCATACACCTACAATACCTATACTATTAGGCAATACGACATATACTATTTAATTACATCAGAAGAAATGCCATTACCTTTTTTTATACATTCTAACTACAATAGCACTACCGTTGTGTAGTAAGACTTATATTATTTAAACACATCTAATGCCCAAAATCAAACCCTTGTTATGACCAAAAGTGATTTGGGGAAATACTAATATTTCAGACGAATGATACCCAAGAGCGAAAGTGTTTAAAATCATGCAATTCAACAGAAAATGAACAATTTTTGCAAGCATAAACAAGAAAACAACATTTTATTGGAACCAGTTGTTCGATTTTTTTATTTCAGAAAACCCCAATCTCGCCGTTGGATACTACCCACTACTGCAAATGTTCAAAATCATTCAATATGAGAACATGCAGTTTGTTTTTTGCTAACAGCAACAAAAAACAACAACAAATTTCATTATCGATTCCTGAAAAAAAAAAAAAAAAACCTTGCTTCTCCTTCCCCTTGTTTGTCTTCACCATTCTTCTACTTCGAAAATTATTACTTTAGTTTCCTTTCTACTTTTCGCCTTGTTGTGGCTATTTATACAAGCAAACAAAAACCGAAAAACCTGAAGAATCGCTTGCACGAAGAAAAACTGCCGAAACCGCTGATGAAATGGTTCGAAAATTGAATGAGAACGGATAGTTAAAAGGTATGGAGCGTGATTCTCAACCGGCGCGTGAAAAAGTAGGTGAAAAGTTTTGTCAGAATTTGTAGGTAATTTCAAAATAAAGTGAAGGGTTTTTCGGTCTTTGCACACCAGTTAGGGAGTTAAGTGCATATTTATGTTTGATTTAGGGTCCAATACGCTTAAAAAATGTTGTTGGGAATTGACCCGCACTTTATGTTTGGGTTTAGAGATTTATCAGTATTTGCCCCTTTATATAATTTGTGGATACATATCTATAATTAATCATAAAAATTCATGTTAATGTTTATAATGCTTTTTAACATTTATGAATATATCACTATATTTAATATATTTGTACATTTCCCCAACTTTTTCCCATTTCGGCGTGTCAGTCTTCTCTTGTCTGTGTTTACACTAGTTTAGGCATATGAGGTGCATTTGTGGGGTGGGGGTGGGGGATATTTCTTATATCCCTAGATTAATATGATTGTATTAACTAGATTAGTTATGATTCAATTATCTAGATTAGTCTATTACCTTGTACTATTTATCTATATATAATCAATGCAAGTCAACCCACTACGAGGGTTTTCTATTACTTCTCAATTCTAATACCTATTATTTTATATATAAATATAAAACAATGGCGTATAATAGCATTAATGGCCTCGTCTAAATTTTTTTAATCCATTCGGTTCTCCGAATTTAAAATCCTAATTCCGCTAATCACCAAATAGTCATGTATTTATCGATATATTTGCCTATTCATCTTATCATGTCATATATTGTACACGAATGTGTAATATTTTAGAAAACGAATTACTTCCAACAAGATATAATGTCATTGTCCTTTTTTTTTTTTTTCTTTTTTTGTAAATGCAATCATTGATAATCCAAGGTAATACTTGTGTTGAATTGTCTACTGAAAAAGGGACCCGACCCACTAATCTACCGTCAAATTGTCGTGCGTCTAAAATGGAGCGAGGAGAAAGTGTCCATTAGTTACAACAATGTACAATATTTTTTGCCTAATCATATAAAAGTAGGTATTGTCACTCAAATGATATGATTGTTTCTTCTGACGAGCAAACTATATACAAAAATAAAAGTGTAAACATCTTTCACACTATCAAAAGAATACTGCTCCGAATTCGTTTAACTTCAAGTTCGAGTTACTGTTGGGTAGTGTGGGTGTAATGTAAAATGTGAGTATATATTATTGTAAATTTTAAGTGTTAGGCTCAATTTTTGTTGATTATTTTAAGTGGATGAAATTTAATTTCTCAATTATTTTTTATGAATGAGAAATTAATAAAATCACTTAAAATAATAAATGCAAAATGAAGTGGTGAATAGTCACCTTTGAAAAATATGGAATTGTTTAAACACCATTTGAGAAATAGGTGTTTAATGTAAAAAAGTGCAGTACCTTTTGAAGTAATCATTTTCCTAAAAGTTGTGTTATTTGGTCATAACCTTTGAGAACTATAAATAATTTCAAATTCCACCATTTGATAGTTCATTCATTCACATGGAATTTAATTCATAACGAATATATTTCTCATCCAATCATTTCATTGCATATTGTTGCAATAGTTAGTCCATTTCTTGGGTTTAGAAAGTCCAAAGCTCTTATTTTATTCGCCTGTCATTCGATCCTTGTTGTGCTGCAAACTCGAATATTCACAAATCGGTGTATCTTGGGGACAGTTGGCTAGAACCGTAATACGGGCCAATATTGTCTCAAGGAGAAATAATTTAATTCTTGCCCCGACTTCTTTTTCGATTCTTAAAACGTTGTCCAAATTGCATTTCGAAATATACCTCACATATAACAATCGTACGGCAATATTTTTTATTTTTTGAAATTTCAATCCATATAAATGAAAAAGATTTATGTCCAAAATCCGAGAAGTTACAAAATCAAATTGAAGAAATGATTCATTTTCGGACAGCACACATGGTTGACGTTCTAGGCCATTTTCGAAGGTGATAAAGTCAAAATATGGAAAATTAGCGTTTCACATATGTTGTAGAGAATTCATATGTCTTTCCAAAATATGTTAAATCTTCTAAATCGAAGATTGTACGAAAGAGTTATGATGAAAATACTAAAGGGTGCCAGAACTGTCAATGTACCTTTTCATGTAACATGCAACCGTTCGTGACCAATGTAACTCAATGCACAAAATTTTAATGAAAGAAGACCGAATCCAAGAATAACGATGGAATCATATCCTAAATATGATGAGGTAATATATTATTTTCGATTCGTGAATATTATTTAATATTTTCATGGTTCCATTGTAGGTGCTTTCTACACATCACATATACTTCGATTTCGAGGTTTACTTTGATCATGATCATATACGAAATATATGATTTAGATTTTCCGTGCTGCCAAAAGTGTCCATGCATTCCCTACGCGAGAATTTTAAATTTGTCGCAAAAGTTTGACACAACAAATTTATAATTCGTTCGGGTACGACTTTTCATTTATAAATTTTAACTCATGCAATGAAACAGTAATATTATATGATATAGAATATTATCATATTGTATGAAAAAACTTTTGGTCAGATGATAATATTGATTATTTAAGGTCTATTTATAACAAAAAGAGTTAAACTATACCAAATATGGCCCAACAGAAGCCTCAAAATAATGCATAATAAGAAACATAATCCTTCAAGACAGCAGAAGTTGTCCTCCTCCAGGCGATTCAAGTGATTCAACGGCAACGGCTCCATTACTAAGGAGAAAAATTTCACTTATTAAAACTTGAACATTGTTCACTTCCACCAACTTCTCGATCCCTCTGGGGTCGATGGCATTGTCCGAAAACTTAAACTTGGTAATTTTTTGAGGGGCATATTTTTTGAAGAGGATGATGATCGCCAAATCAATTGGACAATTACTTGTGATTGTCTCTGTATGATTGTAGCTCTTTAGCATTTTGATGAATTGACTTGTGTCATCCTGGTATCCATCTGTTAGCTGCTTCATGACATCCTTATTCTTTAAGTCCGTTAAAGATATTGTGTCCGCAGTGATAAAATCACCTTGTTTCTATTTTGATTTTCATTAACTCGTCACCTTAAGTTTGATAGGCATTCAATTGCCAGACACAGTTTGGAGTAGCTTGAAACCAACATGTCTTGTATGATTTCAGCTTCCAACTTTAGCTCATTTAAAGCCATCGCACCGAAGTGGGCGTTGCTGGCGGCGGTTCGCAATATGGAATATGGTAATATTGCATGATAAAATTATGGCGTAATAAGATTATACTATATGTTATCATTGACATAATAATTTTATGAGAGCATGATGCACATTGATATGATTAATAGATATTGATATGTTAAATATGCTAATTCCAATCATATGAATAGTTGTGCTATGATTATGAATGTTACCCTTGAATAATTTTTATTATGCTTGTTCGTTATGACGTAAGTATGCATTATCGAATTAGAATTTATTATTCGATAATGTGGAGAATTACTTATTCTATATATGTTGATTATTAAATGCATAATAGTATGTAATATGGATAAATCATATGACTAATTATGCTACAAAAATGAACAAATTTTGAGCATGAATAAATATATTTAGTCAAAAGTATGAATAAAAAAAATATTATTCTATAATGTATGAAAACATTAACTATTCTATGTTCATTATGAAATGCATAGGTACATGTATGTGAATATTTGAAATTGTGTAATTATTATTACATGCATATTTTTATACTTATATATTCATGATTAGTTTAATTCCGAATGTTAAGTTATATCATACATAATTCATGTTATTTGTGAAAAACATTATATTTGAAATCGAGTTGATGCACATATATCTTAAATATGATAAATACATATGTGTATGCAATTAGAGGCATGAATTATTTGTAATTGATGTGAATTGTGAAAGTCAAAAGGCTTAAAGTTGAAGAATGTTTGAGCAGCTGTTATCCAACAGAACATCATATATGATCGAACCGTTGGATTGTCATGATTTTCGGATATTGTGTTCATAAGACACAAGTCTATATGATGAACGTTGGAGATCGGACATTATGGTGTTGAACATTTGATCCGTTCGTAAACAACAACGGGGATATTTTCTTAAGGAAAATGTCAAAGAAACGAAAGATTGTTTTGTACAACTGTACCGTTGGATTTGACTAAAAATTGACCAGCAAATTCAAAATAAATATTTTTATATTGTGAATGATGGATATAACAACTAGGAGTCTCTAAACTCTAGATTTGAATTTGTACAAACTATCACAATTCGATAAGAAATTTCTTGATTTGAGTATCTTGAGAATTTTCTTATAGTCTGTTCGATTAAAAGAAAAGAAACACAATGTAAATAAAGTTAAATCACATTGGTTATTTAAAAGATTGTACAATTTATGGAAACATTATTTGTTACTTTTGTTGGTATTTATACCAAAAAATTATTATGTATCTTTGTTAAGTATTAAAGATGAGCCCTAAGAAGCATTTAAATGAGAAAAATTGTTATTCAAAGTTGAACTGGATGATATGGAACTTCATTTGACGAGATTTGTGCTTATTAAAATAAAGTTCTATATTTACCATAGTTGAATAGTATTACAAAATAAAGTATTCGAACTCACAAAAGCTATTTGATGAATTTTAGAGTAAGAAACTAGAATTTGTGGGGGAGATATGGCTCACCACATTTTCAAAATTTTATCACATATATGTCTTGAATATTAGCAATAAGGGGTTTTTTGATAAAGTTAAAAGTACATAACTTAAAGAAGTTCAAAGAGCTTAAAAATATTGAAGTAAATGTTATTGAATATGTGAAGTAATAACTGTAAACTGTAGTAGTGTACAAGATAGTCATTCTTAATGCAAATGAAGCAAATGAATGTACGATCTTTAAAATTAAATATGTTTGAAAAATTGGGTGTTGACCCAACTTTGACCAAGAATTTAAGTGGATTCAATTTTATAAGTTATGGAATTAAATTCTGCATTTTGACTAGGCTAGATGAGTCTAGTGTATGTAATTTCTCAATATCAAATTCGGATGAATGAAAAATTAATGTATATGGAGGTGAAAAATCACAATCCCATGTCGAAAATAAGCTATATCTAATGCACTTTATTAGTGTAAGTTGTTAGGTTAAAATATATCTCTAAGGGGATCAAATGAGAATTTATTATATTAACCAACGCTCAATAAAAGAGTTAAGAAAATCAACAATTGATTTTGACTTTCTAATTTATGAGTTAGAAAACGAACCTAGGACAACTAATGAAGTATTGTCAACTTGGGGGGTTGATTGTCTTGAGACAAGGAAAAAATTGTTGAAACTCGTATAGTCATTGTATATTTAATATAAAAATGTTATCATATAATTTTAAATTCAATGGGTTTGAAAGTACGTGTATAGTAAATGCACAAAAGATTACATGTTTATGTATGAATGACATGTTAATCATGGTTGTAATCATGATATTATCATGAAAACTAAGGATTAGTAAAATATTTCAATATTGAAGACATGGGTTTAACTAATGTAATCTTAGAGATTGAAATCATAAAGATTGTGATGAACTTATTGTAGTCAATATGTTGAGACATCGCAAGTCATATAGTTAAGACTATAATTCTTCACCTAGTCAAGAATAATGATGAACAATGGTCCAACTTAAATATTCTTGAAGATATGGTAGTCTATTGAACTACATTCATCCAAATGTTGGTTGACTCATTAGGCAAGTCAAGTAAATAGCAAATCATGTAACTAATCAATGGATGAGTTAATAAGGGTTTTTAGAAGTTTAAGATTCCCCTTAAATGTGGATTATGTTATATAAGGTATCCAATTGTACTAAAAATAGTACATACAAATTGGATATATGAGACAAAAGATACTAAGTCTAGTAATGATTATGTATAATCAAAATCCTCAAATAAATGTGTATTGTTCAATTCACTATGAAATCCGAGCTATAGTTTGAGAAAAAACTAAAGAACAACCTGAATAACTCCATAAGTTCTAAAGGATATTATGTGATTGACTTAGTTGGTGCTTGTAAATAATTGTAGTACTCAGTTGGCTATACAAACAACACAAAATCTAAAGTCTCGATCGAAGAGATAATACCATTAGACAGTTGATCTCTTGAAACAATCTATGTTGATCATGTGAAAATCGAAAAGAATTAATTTAGTAAATCCATTGACAAACGGACTACCAAAAGATCGAATATACTGCATATCTAGGGGAATGGGATTAAAATCCACTAATAAAGAATGTTCATGATGATAATCCAACCTTGTTAATTTGAGATCCCAAAATCTTGGTTCAACGGGACAACTAAGTTATGAATATTCAAACGAGCACTTGGAACAAATCCAACTCATTCTTTAATCCAAGTGCAAACCGGCAAAGTGCGGTGAGGTTAGTCAAAGACTTTTAATGACTCTTATACCTATATGATGGAGTAGTGCGGGATACTCTTAATAGGAAGTTCCTATAAAAGTGAGAAGTGGGTCCGCTTCAAATAAGAAACACTTATGAATCCGACATATGGTCCAAGGCCGAAATAGATATAACGTGAGAACAAAATGAGCTAGAATTACTATTGTGTTTACAAAAAAAACTGGTTAATTCAAGTTATCGCATTCACTAGGTATCGAGTAAACCCGACAACATTTTACTAAGGAAGATTCAAAGTCACAAGCTACCTCGCCCTATGCAATAATAGTTTATTTGACCTTTCAAAGTGTCACATGCATGCATTAATCTCATTCACGTGGGAGATTGTTATAAATTTTGAGTGTTGACTCAATTTTAGTTGATTATTTAAGTGGATTAAATTTAGTTTCTCAATATTATTTTTTAATGAATGAGAAATTAATAAAATTACTTAAAATAATAAATGGAAAATGAGGTGGTGAATAGTTACCTTTGAAAACATGGAGTTGTTTAAACACCATTTGAGAAATAGGTGTTTAATGTGAAAATATGTGGTACCTTTTCAATTGATCATTTTCGAGCTGTGTCATTTGGTTATAACCTTTGAGAACTATAAATAATTTCAAATTCCACCATTTGATTAATTCATTCGTTCACATTGAATTTAGTTCATAACGAATATATGTCCAATCCAATCATCTCATTGCACATTATTGCAATTATCAAGTCCATTTCTTCGTATTTAAAAAGTCCAAAAAGCTCTCGTTTTGTTCCCCTGTACTTCAAGCCTTATTGTGCTGCAAACTCGAAACCCCACAAATAGAAAGAATTGACTAAAACCATTAACACTACTAATACAGACCAATATTGAATAATCCAATTCTTACATCGACTTCTTTTTCCTTTCTTAAAATCTGTCGAAATTGCATTCAGAATATACCTCAAAATTACATTTCAAAATTAACTATACCTCACGTATAACATTTATATGTTTAGAGATGTTGGAAAAAACAGTGAAAGAGACAGCACACATGCTTGGTTTAAAAAATAACCCGATTTCAGAGGATTTCATTATTGCAGGCGACCCACACATCTACTTAAAGTTGAGATTCAAAATCCGCATTATCTTCACAAGTAATTAACTTCGTTACTGTCTAATTACAAAACAAAGACAAGATTATTACAAACGATTTAGATGCACACCCGAAACACAAATCAAAGAAACAAACTACGCCGCCGGCGACACCGACGGATAGAGAACCACCGCCTCCGCCGTCTCCACCACCGGTGCTGCCAGCATTCGACGACGACCACCACCACCGCCACCACCAAGTCCATCACCTCGGTTCTTGAAATCCAGGGACTCGTCGTTGAATATGTCCCACCATCTCTCCACCAACATCTTGATATCCGCTCGATCCATGTTCTCTTCTTTTCCGGTGTATCTCCACGGTTTCGACCCTCCCACACAGTAATGGACCACCTTGACCTTATCCAGATCCATCATCTCCGAGTGCCGCCACATCATCGCCACCAACATATTGTATATAGGAAGTAGCGGCTTCGACACCTCCCTAAAGAACATGTTCAGAAAATCCTACAAAAATCAAGAAACACTAGTTACATATAGCAATCAACACAAATAAATGGCCTCCAGAATGCCATTTAATTAACACTAGCCATCTTTTAAATAATACAATTGCATTTAATTTAAACTACGTTTGAATTTCCCGAAGACCCCTTAAGAAAGTGTCTACATATAGCAATCAACACAAAAAAAAGGCCTCAAAATGCCATTTAATTAACACTAGCCAGCTTTTAAATAAGATAATTGCATTTAATTTAAACTATACGTTTCAATTCCCCGAAAACCCCTTAAGAAAGTGTCTAACGTGACATATTATAATTACAAAACATCCACAAATAACTTAAATGAGTAATATCGCATTTTTACCTGCTCCGCAAAAGGTGTTGGAGGAGTGACATCGAGAGTTCGTAGTAACTCATCGTACGTGTTTAGGTTTGGCTCGAACATGAACATGCCTCCATTGAAATAAAACGCGGGCTCCGGGCCGAGTTCTTTGGGCCATCGGATCTTTTGGGGGCAAGGAGGGCCGTACATCTCGCATAGGCAGTCGACTACTCCGTAGAAGGAGCCGTTTGGCAAGTCGAAGAGATGGTCAATATTGTCAAAGACTTGGATGTCTGCATCCAGGTATATCATTTTGTTGTACTCCACAAACTACATAGCAAATCACGCATAAAACTATTCTCAATAACAAACTTAATGATTTAATATTAGGGTCGCGTTTTGCCCATTCGACATTCTTATGGCATTAATTTTTTTTTTCGTGTTATAACTTTTAAGGCTCTCGAAATTTGGCTTCCCCGAACTAACTAGATCAATTTGTAAATCAGTGTATTTAATGAAAAAAATCTTACTATAATTTAATACATTGGTAATTTGGTATAAAAAAAATCCATTTTTTTCGAAAGGGGAAAACTATATCCAATTCCGTTCCCAATAAATGGGTTTCCATCGGAAACCTAAATTTTATAAATTGTCCGAAACTTTGGAATTGGAAACCGCGTAATTCGGAAATTTAAATACATTGGTCACCCACAACGCAAAATATATAACAAGTGTAATTTTCGAAAAGAAAACAAAATCAAAAATTATAAAATCGGATCAAAAACACGAATCTCGTTTGAAGAAAATCGAAAATATCGGAAATCGAAACTTCCATAGTTCCTTCAAAATTGAAGAATTTCAGATCGAAATCAATTCAAAATAAGAAAATATATGGTCTTCTTCAAAATAATTAAATTCAATAACCCCTAATAGTAATTACTCGTTATCGATCTTCAATTTTTTCGGATTCCGATTTTATTAGTACTGCTTTTTCGTTGTCGTAATTTCATAAACTACACACCAAAGGGTGAAGAAAACGCACCCAAAACCCTTAGAAAAAACTTGAACAATATGCCTACACAAACCAATTAAATAAAGATTAATTAAACAATATACATATATAAGTTTCACAATTCATAATTAAATATAAAAAAGAAACTAATGCAAAGTATATATATAGTGATCGTATATATGTATGTACGTACCTCCCAAAGGCGAAGCTTACAGTAGTTGACAACAAAATAAGGCCTAACAAAAGGGCAGTCGTCGCCGGTGGCTGCAGGCGGGAAAACCGGGTGGATGAGACGGAGGAGACACCCTTGGTCCACCAGAAGACGGCGGTGCTCCACCGGAACATCAGGCAGAACCGCCACCACCAGCGGGTAAGCAGCTCCGACCTTCCTCAAACCCTTGGCCAATCCAATCACACCTTTCACATAGTCACCGTCACCGGCCAAGAACGTGACGTAAGCATAACTAGGCCCAGCATTACCCTCCTCCCACGTCATCATCACGCCACCGCCACCGCCACCGCCACCATTGTTTGTTGCGGTTGAGTTCGCTGCAATCTCAGGCGGAGCCATTTTAGATTTTTTTGTTAGCTTTGTTGAATAATTCGAAATATTATTTAAGTAACCTTGGGAATAAAATCTTTTTTTTTTTTAATTATGTTTTTGGAGAAAATTGAATGCTCGAGATATAGTAAGAGGTGTGCACTCTGCTACTGCTTCCTAGAAGCATCTATAAGGATCGAGACTTAGGAGACAAGTCAAGAGAAAGAGCGTACGTGTCAGCAGGTAATGTAATGCATGTGACACGTGGACTATGACTATTAAAGATTTATCCAAATATTTATTCTTTTTATTATTTTTTTTTTTTATAACTTGGATGTTCATTTTTACGACTATTTTATATTCCTTTTTTTTTTGGATACCTTAATACATTGGAAATATTAGCTAAATATTTGGATAAATTACAATCACCTCTAAGGTATGGTCAAATTACGAAAACTCTGCTAGTTTGGATAATTACAACCACCCCTTTAACTTTACAAATTTAGTGGAATCTTCGAGATTATATGGAATATTACCACTTTTGTATCTGTTTTATCCCATTCGAACTCTACATTTTGAAACAAGATAATCATAATATGTGTTTTTTGGCTTGTATATATCAGATCGTGGTGCATCAGAAACTGTATTTTTACATAAAACGAGTACAGACTAGAGCACATTCCACGAAATTTAGATGATTATGTTGAATTTGACACCATAAGGGTAGAGGTGTAAGAAAAAATCATAATTGAGGAGGTAGATGTAATTATTCAAACAACAGGGGTTTTTTCGTAAATTAACCATTCCTTATAGGGTATTTGTAATTTACCCTAAATATTTAGAAAGTGGCTCTACTTGTTGACTCGTGAGTAACACGTTTTTTGGCTAGAAATCTGACGTACAACCGGTGTAAAGTATGATTTTTGTATTTCAAATTTAGAAGAAAAAAAAAAGAAAAGAAGAAGAAGAAAAATTGCGATACACAAGGCATCGAAAAATAGAAGATTTCCATATGGAAGAATTGAGTATCTTTCAATTCTTTTTGATAGTAAGCTTTGAAGGTTTTCAATTCTTTTAAACACAAATACACCAATATATTCTGAGATGCACACAATTGCCAACTTTTATTGTGTATCACAATTCACACAGTTTCTTAATATCCAAAAAACCGATCCCAAACTAACCCCATGTGATCACACTCTGAAAAAGTTACGATCTAATTGAGTAAATCAGATGACAGAATAACTGATGAAGAAAAGTAGAAGAACGATATTTAAGTTTGTGAAAGTTAAGTAAAAAACTTCCCTGTTGAAACTCACAAAACCGATTGTAGTTCACTCTTCTTGCCAAACTGTGTAATAGGGTGCAAAGTGCCAAGTAAATTGTAATTGGAGGGCACAAAATACTATTGTTTCAATTTAAGGGTGCAAAGTGCCAATGACATCTAATTTAATGGCGCAAAGTGTCAGTTACCCAATAATAATGTGATGTTTGTTTGTTTTTTAGTGAAGGTATTTTTTACTGTACCAGTCAATTTTCTTTTTTACTGTAACAGTTAAATCATGTCTGGAGGAGGGAGAAACTTTTGAAATTGTTTTGGGAATTCCTTTTGAAAAGCTAAATAAAAACGAATTTGTTTCGGAAAAAAAGAACGAAAATGAGATGAAAATGCAACCAAACATTGCCATTGTTGTTATTGTTTTAATTTTACGGTTGGTTATATTATCGTCACGCGAAAAGTAAAATTATATTAATATTACCTTTTTTTTATTTAAATTATAAATTTCGGATACGAATTCAAATTGCACTAATTCAAGTTGGATGCGTTAAAAAGACGAAGATAAACTCTACAACATGCATATTTTGTCGTTTCTGAAATTTCATTTGGGTCTTAATTTTACGATCGGCGAGAGTTAGACAATGTATTTTTCATACCTATGTTGTTCTGATGATAACTTTCACATGCAAACTCCAATTGCTTGATCCAAGTTGCATTAGAAATATGAAAACAAGCTCTACAACTTTCATATTTTGTGTTTTCTGGCATTTCATTTGAGTCATATTAAAAAATCGCACTCAATATTGGTACCATAATCTTAATGTCGGATAAAAAGTAAGTTACTATTCTTATTATACCTGTATTGTTTTGATCGTAACTTTTGCATACGAGTTCCTATTCTCCAGATTCTAGTTGCATTAGGGAAAGAGGAAAAATGCTACAACTTTCATGTTTCTTTTCAAATTTGGGTCAAAAATCAAACTCAATAGCATTGTTCTAGTCTTATTGTCGATTCGACTGTAAGACTACCTATTTTGTTTTCATAAGAACTTTTAGAAAAAAACTCAAATTTCACCAATTCAAGTTTTATTTGAAACACGAGAACAAATTCTACAATTATCTATTTTGTATTTTCTGAAATTGAATTTTGATCTTAATCTTAATGTCGATAATATTTTTATTTTGAAATTTTACATTTCTATTCTGAGTGGGTTGATTTAATTTTGTTGTACAACTTACAAATAGACCCACAACTGTCAAATTTTGAAATTTGTTAGATTCAAATTAAAAATCACTATTGTAACTTTTGTGATTGATTCTGATCGTATTTTTTTCATACAAACTCTAATAATCACTATAGAAATTAGGAAAGCCGGCATAAAAATCAATAACTTTGCGTTTTGAAACTTTTGGGATTCATCTTGTATCATGTTCGAAAAACAATACAAAGAGTTTTAATTAAATTGGCTGAACACACTTTATTTTTGACTTATATAGGTGGAGATCCATTATGCAAAAATGAGTTTTTTAGTCCTGTAAGTTTGCTAATTGGGAGTTTTAGTCCACCATGTTTTAAAATCAGAATTTTAGTCCTGCATGTTATAAAAGTTGGGAATTTTGGTTATGTGACCTGCTATAGCTTGTAATGTGATGGTTGTTGAATGAGTTGACATTTAATTTATAAAAATAAATAGATTAAAAATAAATTAGGTGATGTGGTTAATGAGTTGGATGATTTTGGAGAGAAGTTTCATCATCGATGTCAAAGACACCAAAACAATGGAATATATATATATATATTATAGTTTTGCAATAAAGAACGTCAAATTGATTAAAATATACATTATATTTTTTATGAAGAAAATAAGCATACCTAAGTTTTAATTGATATTTCTTAGTTTTTATTTGGTACAAATAGTAATTACATTCATATTTATTTAAATATTTCACTACAAATTTATATACATAAAAAATACGAGAAAAAAACCTTATATTAAAACTTGTTGCAAAGTTAAATGATACATGCATAGTCATAATTAGTATAAAAAACAAAAAAACACATTTACGAATTAAAAAAAAATATATTCAAAATTCTATTAAATTAAATGTACCAAAAAAAAAACATTCTAGAGTCTCCAAACATAAAATACCTTATCAAACTAAGAGTAACAAATACACATAACGAGTAATAAAATATAATTAATTACTATTTTTATCATTGAAAACTATGAAATATTAATTAAAAAAATAGTTACTACAAAAATGCTTATTTCATTCATCAACTAAAATAATAATTTGATGGTATAATTTATTCCCTCTAAAATCGTCCAATTCATCAGCCACATAATCTAGTTTAATTTTGATATATATATTTTTTTATAAATTAAATGCCAACTCATTCAACCAACCATTGCCTAACCTGTTATAGCAGGTCATATATGACCAAAATTTTCAACTTTTGAAACTTATAGGACTAAAATTCTGATTTTGGAATATGATGGACTAAAACTTTCAACTAGTAAACTTACAGGACTAAAAAACTCATGTTGGCAGATCCATTCTATTAGATGAATATAGGTGTAACTCCTTTGACCAATAAAATAAAATAAAATTATTAGGCCTCGTTTCCTTAATGCTACTAAGCACTATTAACTAAATAGTAGGGGTTATTAAGATATTTAGTTGATGAGATTCGTATTTATTTTAGCCCGCTACTACACTTAAAGCCCGTAATTAAATGCTATTATTTGGTTAAATTAATAGCACCCCTCACATGCGATTAATTTAGTAGAGGGTTATTAAAAAATGAAAATAAAATTTTATCCTTAAAACAATATCTTAATTTTTTTTAATTAAAAGACTTTTTAGACAATTCACAATTAATACCAGAATTTAACAAATTGAATACAAGATTTAATCTAACCAATCAAACGTCTTCCTGACTAAATAATTAATTAATCAGTGGGATATTAATTCAATCTCACCTAATTCAATGTAATCCGATATAGATAAGCAAATGAGGCCTTAGTGTATAGATATAAATAACACTCAATTAATATTTATATGTAAATAGTTATTTTAGAAATTGAGGGAACAAAAACTACAAAATACCTCTCTCTCTCTCTCTCTACCCAAACACCCCAAGCGCCTCTTCCTCCCTTTCTCTTCTCTCATACTTATTTCTCTCTCTCAAACCTCTAGTTATTGTGATATTTATTTTTCATTTCTTGTAAAAAAAAAACTCTTTAATTTTATTTCCATAAATATCTTATAGCAATCTTCACTTATCAACTTTCTTGGAACCATATATTTTGAATATTAATTGTTACTTCGTATGTTCTCGACGGCATTGCAGTTTTTTTTTTTTTTTGCATATTTTAATTGGTTTTACTTCAGCAAACCATAAAACGAAAAAACAATTAACAAACAAAATAAATTTGCAATATATAATAGAAAATTGTAAATTGTAATTTATAACTTAAAATAACATAAACAATAAACAACAAAGCAAAGAATAAACATCAAACAATAAACGACAAACACGAACAATAAACAACAAACATAGTACACACAAACACAAACAATAAACAACAGTGCCCCTAGTTTATTTTTTACTCGAAAAATATGAAATAGCTTCAAAACACGAAATAGAAAATAAAATTAAAGATGATATAACAAACACTAAAAAGCTAATTTTTGTCTAGTAGCAAATTAGTACGTTAAGTTCAAAATAATTCAAGATACAAATTCTCTAAACACATTAAATGTTGTGTTCTTTGAATTTATGTCGGTTGAAGATGTGAACAAGTGAAACGAGGTCTGATCGAATATTGTGGGATTGAAGGATCTTCTGTAATAACTTGCTATGTGAGTACTTTGTTTGCAGTCTGATTTGCTCTTGTTTTTCCCCCTTCGGAAGACGTTGAAGAGTCATTCCTTGTTGCCTTTTTTCTTTGACGTAGATGATTGAGCGCACACAAATTAAAACTAAATAAGACTTTCAATTGTAAACAATAAATTGAAAAAACGAACAAAAATAGCAAATTTCAAATAATAATTGCAATTACAAATAAGGAATTCAAAGTGCAAACAAGGAACTGCTTAAACAAGAAAATTGAAAATTGAAAGTAAGAAATTCGCAGTATAATAAGCAACTGGAAACAAGAACATGATGGTTTGATTGCAAACAAATAGCAGGCTACATAATCATTAACAAAATAAAGAAAAAGAACAAAAAATGCATTCCACAAGAACAAAAAAAAAACACAATGGTTCAATAATGCATAATAAAAATGCAAATTTCAAATAACAACGCAAAGGACAACAAATAAACATCAACAACCGACTGAAAAAAAAAATGCAAACAACAATATAAAAAATATTGTAAACAACTATACAAAATATGAATCGAAATCTTTAAAATGTGTGAATATTAACTGAGATCGATGCTCCAATATAAACATTTTTTCCCCTGAGAAAAAAATACTAATAATGGGCCATTAAATTATCACTAAAACATCTAAAAAAATGGGAAAAACAAAAAGGAATTAATTACCCGGACTTTTTACGTTTCTGGACCATGTTATTTGCTATTAAGGTTCACCGATTTGACGTTACGAGGCGATGACGAACAACAAACAAATAAACCTAGGATTTTTTTTATTTCAATTAAAAAGCGACAAAACAACAAATGAGCAATAATCAATCAGCAAACGGATATCATGTTTAGATGTTTTCTGCTTTTGCGTTTAGGAGAAGATGAAAGGAATGTAAAATCATAATTTAGGATTCGAAGATTTGCAACGATATTTTTTTGGGAGAAAAAAGTGGGATTAAAACCTCTATAAAGTGGACTTTTATTTGGAGATTTTTATTTCCCATATTTGGTGAGGGATACTTTAGACACAATAAAAATAATACATTTAATAAAAATAGTGAATTGGTTGTTGAATTTATACACATAAAGTCTCTTATAGAAGTACCTATAACAAATTGCCCATTTAAATAAACTCGGACATTTTTTTTCATGAATGCCTTATAAGTAATATATATTTTTATCCTAATATATCCGCAAGAACATTAGTTTTGATAGCTTATACATAATTGTCTCTTTAATTAATATATGTATAATTATATCAATAAATAAAGATATTTATGATATTGTTATACTTATAACTTACTGTCCCATTTGTGAAGTGGACAGAAGTTCCATAATCTAGATCTGGGCAAGGATATTTTCTTAACTGGTTGGATATGTGGTTGCGAATGCAAAATGATTCCCAATATAGTGGTATTGACTAGTGATGTTTTTAGCACAAGGGAAGGGTATTGATGCAAAAAGATCATCGAGCCTTAATGGAATGGACCTATCCAAGTGTGGGATAGCCGTTCTGCTAGGCTTCCCCACCATGTCGATGGGGGTCCCAATCGTTGCTTCGTGTGGGGTAACATAAGTCGTTGCTAGTGAAGAGGTGAATGGTTTTCGAGAATCTTCCACCTCGAGAATTGATATGTCTTTGGAGTAGTATAAGATTGTTGAGGATTATGTGCTACAATAATATGCTTAACCATGGAAGAAGGAATCGTCACTGGGTACCGTAGAATGCTTGTCAAAGTTTCCATAACATGGTGGCACACTGTACCACAAGGATGAGAAGTCTGATTCTGTAACTCTAGAAGATAGATCTCTATGTTGCTTTGATAGCACATGTTCCTCAAACTCTTGTTATAGAACTTTCTAATGACGTTAGTTGAAAAGATAACTAACACAATGAGGTTTCTTTATTAGGGATATGATTAGGAAAGGATTTGACTCTTCCTATGTATTAGTCCATTGTCATATGAGAAGGTTTTACCGGCCCATCAGTGGAGGTAGTAGCAAAGTCAGCGGTTTACCTCGATCCTGAACCGGACTCGGGACCAACATTCTCTCATGTTGGATAAGTTTGTTGTCCTTCGAATTATCTCCTGAAGAAAGCCTAAACCTTATCATTGTTGATTGAAAAATCAATCTCGGAGTTGAAATCCATATACAGAAGTGAGAACTCCTTAAAGCCATTTATCTGTCTCTATCAGTTCACTCTTGTTCTTTCCTTCAGCTTACACCATTTTTTGCAATGGTTCTATCCAAAGATCCCACGGATCAAAGGGAAAAATGAAAGATTTTATAGGATTTTGTTGTCCCATCACGGCCAATTCCCAATCAAGTCATTGCCAATATTTGCAAGACGGTGCTCTGGCCATCTTACCTATGCATCGAAAGATATAAATGTTGACTAATCTGACTAACATTGAATTTGCTAAAATGAAATAGTTGAATATTGAAAAATGAAATTATTCAGGACCAACAACAGGCCTTTGGAGTATAGCCAAGTGGTAAGGCATCGATGTTTGGTACCGGCATGCCAATGTTCAAATCCTTTTACTCCATAATCCAGATTATGCAAAGGCATCGGGTCTGTCAAGAATGAGCTGACCGCTAAAGAGCAAGCGGCTGACTGTAGTTCCCGAACCCAACTTGTAGCAAGCTGACTAGAACTTACTTTGCTAATAGAAGAGAGAGAAGGAAAGTCAAACGACGGAAAGAAATCCTTCCAACCGGCGGAATTGAACACAAGATTGACTTTGGCGATCGGTGAAGAGTATTACCCTCTTCTATAAGCTTAAACCGCCTCTTCTGAACCAGGGTACTTAATAATGGAATCGGATTCTACTGAGGACTTTCATGGGATCGGAACTACAAATATCTAATCCGACAGTGTTGAAATATCAGCAACCCTAGCTTTTGAAAAAAAACTGCTATAGTTGCATACCCCGCTGGGAATTGTGTGTGAGATTGTTGGCTTAAAAGATAGAGCTTGAGATAGACTTTCTGCTTGCTAGTTTCAATACTACTATTTTGCTTGACTATTTGACCTCTTAGCTTGGAACTACTATAAGGGAAATTGGGAAACTAGAAATAAACCAAGAAGAATGGAAGAAAGTGTATTGCAGCAATTCTACAAAGCCATATATATTATGCTACGACATACAGGTCAAAATAATTCTCTTATCATTAGCCTATAGCCTTTTACCACCACTTGATAGCCTATAGCCTTCTACCGCCGCTTGAACTGGCTTCATGTATCCCCATCGAATGGAAAGGACCTTGCTTCCTGCATTATCACGTCTTCTATTGGCTCAAACCCTAATTCCGACGAAGACATCTCTTTTAGAGACTTTCTCCAGCTTTGGACAATCGAGGATCAAATATGTTCGAGAATCATCCAAGATAACAAATAACATCAGTAGATGTATTCTATTGGCGACCGTCTCCCTCAATCGCACGATCAATTTTAATAATAATAAAAGTAATAATAAAAATAAAATCTAAATCTTTTTAGCTACGAAGCATAGAAACTAGGGATGTGAACGAGCCGAGCTCGAACTTGTCGAGTTCCTTCATTTTTTTGGCTCAAGCTCGAGCTCGAGTCCATTTTGTCGAGTTCGAGCTAGAGCCCAAACTAATTTTGTTGTTTTTTTTTTAATATTGTTTTATTATTATTTTATTATTTAAAAAAATTACAAAATAAACAATAAATTGTAATATTTATTATAATATTATGGACTTTAGCAAATGGGGTTTTTAGTCCCTTGACAAGTGTTAGGACATGTGTAGCCATTTCCAACAATGTTAGATGAAATATTGACAAGTGTTAGTGATGACTCACCATTTTTGTATGTATAAATAGATGTACAAGTGAATTAATAAAATACAACTTTTGGTGAATATTTTCTCTCTCTACTCTCCTCACATGCACACACACTCTCTCTCTACTCTCTCTCTCTCTCTCCTCACACACACTGACACACACACTCTCTATCTTTCCCACTCACTTGTTCTCTACATATATATTTATATTAAATATATAGTGTAGTATATTATATAGAGTGCATATACATACATACATACATAACCGTATAAACACATACATATATTAGTTACATATTAAAAACTAGTATATACACATATATATATATATATATATATATATATATATATATATATATATATATATATATATATTAGTTACATATTATAAACTAGTTAATATTGATTAATTAATAATATTCACACCATTAGTGTTTCTAATAAAATATTTAATAAACGAGCTAATAGGAATTATTTCACAACACGTTATCAGCACGAGGTTCTGTTCGAAAAAAGGTAGGTTATGTAAGTTTGTTTATGTTATTTTATTTTATTTTATTTGATAAAATCCAGATCCTCCATATCAAATGGTGAAGCGAATACTACGATATTTTATACGCCACCGATTTTCGGAGGAAAGAAAGTATATATATCTATAATTATGTGCATGTTGATTTATGAGGGAAAAAAAAGATTATTATCTCTCGCCTCGACTATGAATTTTCAACTTGCATTACATGATTTTGTAAATCTAGAAACTTGTAATTGGCATGTGCAAGTTTTGATCTATTTATTTAACAATCTTGTTTAAATTAGCAAAGGAAAATGGGCTGATTTAGATAAAGAAATGAAAATGACTCCGTCGCATAGGAGTCCAAATTAAGGGTCCATTTAACGGCTACGATAATTACTCCGAACATAATGTTCGTAGAGAAAATGGACGTCGTAATCCCCGATAATGGCCGATATAGAAGTCATAAATATAACTCCGGGTGTGATGCCCGTAGAATCACTAAAAGTTGTGATTCCCCTCAAGGCCAATGAGGCTATTAAAATAAAAATAATTGGGTGCAGTACCCATATAAACGATGGACATTTTTGTTAAGGGATCATAATAAAATTAAATATGAGGTTAGACCTACAGATGACGATGTGAAAAATAGTCATCGTCAAGATGTTCTTAAATTGACCGAGGTGGATGCAAATATTTCCGTCCAAATAATCATTTGGTCAAAGTAAATTAAAACTCATGAGTTTATTGCCTACAAAATATATTTTTGCCTATGAGTAAAGGTTATATATTTGAGATCATGCATGATAATATTCTTAATGGTTACGATATAACTCTCTCGATGTAACGGTTTTCGAGATCGAATTTATTTATTTATGAACGTACCTCCCTCGGACGATATATACCCGAGGTTGAGCCTATAATATTTTCTCGAGATAAATATAAATGACGTCAAATTTAAATACTTATCTCGGATGATTTTATTCCCGATATTGAGCTAATTCCTAAGATAAAATTTATATCTCTCTCGGACGACATATGCCCGAGATCGAGTTTATAATATCTCCCTCGGACGATACATTCCTGAGGTCGAGCTTAATTATATATTCCCCAAATAAAAATTTACGATTCTCTAGCTCAGACGATTTATTCCCGAGTTTAAGTTAGAACTCCCTTGGAAGAAATATTCCCAAGGTCGAGCTTATACAACCCTGATGATATTGGTAATATTCCAAAGTTAATTTGATATGTCTACTAATTGTGTAACATGTACATATCTCTCTCGGATGTTAAATTCCCGGGATCAAGTTTACAAAACTCCCTAGAACGAGAAATTCTCGAGGTTGAAATTATATATCTCTCTTGGATGTTAAATACCCAAGATTGAGTTAGTATTTTATGGACATATTATTTAATATGGATGTACATGTTAAACACAAACATAATAGACTATTGTCTATATATTATAATTTCGAACTTTGAAATTGAGTTATATATCTTTCTCGGACTGATTCCCGAAATTAAGAAAAGCTACATATCACCCTCGAGTAACATATTCACGAGGTCGAATTTTAGAAGTTTCTCCTTCAGATGAAATAATTCTGAAGTAGAGTTTGCATATCTCCCTTGAAATATATATATTCTCGAAGTCGAGTTTAAACATCTTCCGGGATGATAGATTGATCAAATTGACAAATTGATAAGTTCTAAACCTTATTGAGTGTGATATAGTGCAAAACACGAACTAAAACTATATTACTTTCCGTAGAGATCATGGCTCCGGGAATAAATAATTCTTTTGCTTATGATATTAAAAGCATTAGCTCTTGTATTGTATTGTGTCATAATTCGAGTTTTCAATTACTACACCAACATGTCATATAAACTGGTTAATCCTGAAATATTCAGGTTTTGACATGATAGTATGGGGACGCCCATAAAATATAATGATGTGTAGGAATACATAATATACTAAATGACATTCGTTAAACGGTGAAGGGATCCCAATGTCCGAAGAGTATTCTATGATTTATATTAAACAGAGATTTTGGTATATAACCTTTAGTGCAAAAGGGTTGATAATATTTATGGACCAATACAACCTTTCAAGTGGACCAATGTCTTAAATATTTATGATTATGTGAGAAGCATCTTATAAATGGTCTCGCGTGTGTTTATTATATACATGCAATATGGTTTTGCACTTTTTCTGCACAAGTTACTATACCCCGGGCATATGATAAGGGATAGTGCCAAAGAAACTCGATCAAAATAATTTTGATAAGATTGTGCAGTACTTGGGATAAATATCAGTACCTTGTAGCACACGCTCACACTCATATGAATCCACTGAATAAACGGGTCATAATAAACATACTCCAGATAATTCTGTAGAGTTTAATCTCTCAAAAAACGCAATTATACTTTTTCGGGATGATTATGCCACTGAACCACCTTCAAAACAATAGAATGTCGGCAGAGCCAAATTTGGCTTAAATGCGAGAAAGCGATTAAATTGGAATTGGCTTTCCTAGAGAAATGAAATAAATACGAATTAATAGTACCAACTCCGAACAATATAAATTCCCTAAATATAAATGGAGTTTTGTTCGTTAGAGGAATAATGACACCAAAGTTGTACAATATAATGTCAGCCTTATAACTCAAGCATTCTCCCAATGATATGAAATTAATTATTATTAGATGTATTCACACGTAATGAATACAATCATTTTTCGTTTCCTAGGGTTGTCCATGAGGGAATGGACATACATCTAACAGGCATTCTAATTGTTATCTTTATGGTTCACTGAATTTTGATATTTAAACCCATGTGGATTTAAAATGCGTAAAGCAAAGACGAAGTGATAATATGTTGCACTCTTTTTCCCTTTTGTTTGGTTTTTTTCCAATGTGGTTTTTCCGACATAAGGGTTTTAACGAGGCAACTTATAAATTTTTAAATAGCCTATTTTGGAGGCATATATATTATTGGTTTCAGGGGGAGCACATAATGTTATGATGTGTTGTACTCTTTTTTCCTTTTGACTGGTTTTTTTCCCATTGGGTTTTTTCAGCTCAAGGTTTTTAATGAGACAACCTACAAATTGATTGATAGCCCATATTGGGGGCTTATATTGCTCATTTCAGGGGGAGCAATAGTGCACTGCACTCTTTTTTCCCTTACGACTGGTTTTCATCCCATTGGGTTTTCCAGCTAAGGTTTTTAACGAGGCAGCTTATGCACACGACTTGGATTTGAGTCATGCACTCTTTTTCCCTTTCGATCGGTTTTTCCCACTGGGTTTTCCGGCTTAAGGTTTTTAATGAGGCATCAATTCAGTCGATACAATGGTGCTACGTCCAAGGGCGAGTATTATAATATTATGGACTTTAGCAAATGGGGTTTTTAGTCCCTTGACAAGTGTTAGGACATATGTAGCCATTTCCAACAATGTTAGATGAAATGTTGACAAGAGTGTTAGTGACGACTCACTATTTTTGTATTTTGTATGTATAAATAGATGTACAAGTGAATTAATAAAATACAACTTTTGCTGAATATTTTCTCTCTCTACTCTCCTCACATGCACACACACTCTCTCTCTACTCTCTTTCTCTCCTCACACACACACACTCTCTCTCTATCTTTCCCACTCACTTGTTCTCTACATATATATTTATATTAAATATATAGTGTAGTATATTATATTATATTATATAGAGTGCATATACATACATATATACATAACCGTATAAACACATACATATATTAGTTACATATTAAAAACTAGTATATACACACACACACATATATATATATATATATATATATATATATATATATATATATATATATATATATTAGTTACATATTAAAAACTACACTACAAGAAAATATGAAATACGCAACGATTTCTTTGTGGACGAAATTAATGTCGTTGCCAATAATTATATTTTAGCGACAAAATATAGTAATTGTGGCTAAAGAATAACCTTTTTCTAACAAGAAATTTTTGTTGCCTTTGAACCTCATAGGCAACGAAAACTATTGTTGTGAATAGTATCATATATATTTCGCAACAAATTTAATGTAAGACAACAACTTCATTTGTTGCAAAAGAGTGTTTCTTTTTGCTACGATATAAAATTGTAGTAAATACATATACAACGACAACAAATTTATTTTGTTGCCAGTAAGTGATAAAAGACAACAAAATATTTTGTTATAAATGCTCCAAGTGATTTGGCAACAAAATATAATCGTTGCCAATTTACAAACCAACTATTTTTTTCTTGATTTTAATTTATTGTATATATTATTGTTATTATTATTATATATATATATATATATATATATATATATATATATATATATAATAAAATATGATAAGAAAAATCTTATTTATTTATATTAACTAGCAGTAACTCATGCATTTTTTGTTAAGTTAATTGTTTATATGGTTTTAAAAATTAAGTATATATACATTTATTAATAGTGGAGAATTAATGACAAGATGTTATATTTATAATTTAATTTTATTGCGAACTTTCTTGTAGTGCTAGTTAATATTGATTAATTATTAATATTCACACCATTAGTGTTTCTAATAAAATATTTAATAAACGAGCTAATGGGAATTATTTCACAACAATATTCTATATTTTTTTAATATTTATATTTTATTTTTATTTATTTCTATAATATTTTATATTATTATACATTATTTAAATAAAAATAATATATAAAAAATAATAAAAAAAATAAAAATAATAAATAAGGCTCGCGAGCCAGCTCGTGGGCTCACGAAAAACTATAAAAACTGGTTCGAACTCGTCTCGTCAGAAAACTCGAGCTCGAGCCCAAAAAACTCGAGTTCGAGTTTGAGCTTCTTTCGAGCCGGCTCGACTCGTTTACCACCCCTTATACGAACTACGGAGTAGTAAAGGAGTTCACATGGTGGACTCATCAGTACAAATAATTCTTTTATAGGGCTCTTCAGTAATTTCGATAAAACAGAGGAATATTAGTGCCCGAAACCGATATAAACGAAATAAAGTACTAATAAACATTCAAGGCGCTCAGATGGGAGATTAGAGAGAGCTTCAATCATTTCAACAAGACGCAGAAAAAATGTTGCAGTGCATTTTTCTTCTGTCCGATTCCGGGTATATTATTTCTTCTGTCTCTATGTTATATATATCTCTCCACAATTTGTTGCTGTGAAATTGCAAAATGATAAAAATTTAGAAAAGTTCTGATTTATGCGTATGTTTGTTGGGTAATCTAAATTAGGGCAAAAATTAGTGACCATGACGATTCCGGAAATTGTTGATAAGAAAGAAATATAAAATTCTTTGATTGGTAACGATTTCAGTTCAAAGCTGCAAAATTATATGAATATTTTTTTCAGTAATTGGAGTTACAAATTCAAGTATTGTTGCATTACATAGTAAAGAAAACTTGTGTTATGTAAATTAATGGAAGAATGAAGGAGTGTGCAGATCACGTGAGGTGATTGTGAATTTTTTTCAGGGAAGTGATGCTGGAGAAACAGCTCACGGGTCACCGGGTCGACCGCTCCATTTGTGCGTGGTTCTGGGATCAGATACTTACTCAAGGTGATTCTCTGAAGGTAGGTAAAACCCTGCTACTACTGATTAATAATCCCGATTATATTTATATTCATGAGTTGTTTTGATTAACTCTATTTTCAGGATTGATCCATTTTCTTCTTGTTTTGATGATGTAGAGTGTGCCTGTTATTGCTTCGCCCACGCATTACCTTTTTCAAGTGGTTCGTGACGGGATCACGTTTTTGGCGTGTACTCAAGTTGAGATGCCGCCTTTAATGGCGATTGAGGTATTTTTTTTTTTTTTTCGGTTAAACTCTCCCTGAATACTATCGGAATATGTGTGCATCTCTTCTAGAGATTTCTCGTGATCCTGATTTGAGGGTAGAATAAATTGAGGTGCAAATTGATTCCAAATTGAGCCATAACTTGTCTTTGTTTTGCTTGTTTTTCGATTGTCATCAAGAACTGCAAAATGTAATTGCTTTTTAAATAATAGAGAAGTCTTTTTATTTTATTTTCGGAATTGTAGGGCATTTTATTATTTTGTATAAAAATGCTTCAAGAAAGTGTTAACTAGACGAGATCAGAAAATGTTGCTGGCAAAGATTGACTTAATTCAAATTTAGATAGCAAAAGTTACCGGAAACTGTGGTTACTCTGTTTATGAGAAATACAAGTACGTCATTGCCTTTAGACAATGGAACATATGAACAATGCTTCGTAATTAACAAAAAATGATAATTTCAATTTAGCAACAAGAAAGCCTGTATAATCAATAATAATCGGGCTGTTGAACGGTGTCATCATACAATGGCTGTCCAAATAGTTCTTCCTTTGAAACTTATCATAATGCATAATTTAGGACAAATGGTGCAACCATCGTAAATCAATGATAGTATAATCATCTGACCGTTGTAAGTGATTTACAATCTTCGTATTTGCAATCTGGTGCACATTAGCAACTAGCAAATAGCAAGATGTTAGCATCTTCAAACTACAGTGCCAATATGAGGATTGATATATCTGATTGCACATCTATTAATGTATAAATAAAGATATTCATATATATATATATATATATATATATATATATATATATATATATATATATATAGATCAAGAAGAGTTATATTTAAAAAAAAAAAAAGGAAGATGAGTACGGCTGACTTTTCTTCGTGTACTGTGTATCGATGTGATTTAGTTATAACATCCTAGATGTAATCTGAGCTTCCTCTTGCACTTTTGATTCTGTAAATTTAACCATGCATATATCAAGGCAGCAAAAGTTTGACTGTCCGATTTGTGTTAGTATTATTATCAATAATTCTAGGCTTCTAGTCCTTCTGTACACTTTCATACGGTGCTAGGTAATATTGATTTAAATATGCGCTATTTGTAAAGCCTTGTTAAAAACTTGACATTTTTAATTTTTAGTTTCTTTGCAGGGTAGCTGATGTTCTTTCCGATTATTTGGATGGCTTGAACGAAGATCTGATTAAGGATAATTTTGTTATCGTTTACGAGGTATATATGCTGTGTCCAATATTTGGTGTTCGAGGTTTATTCTTGATTACCTATTTACCCTTATGTCAATCTTTGTCTGCATGAATGTGGTTAGTCGTCTTTTTAGTGGTGGTTACAAACAGATAATTGCACATTACTGTTATTAGCTTTGTAGTGTTCTGTAGCTGAATTTCCTTACTTCATTAACTTATGTTCTTAATCGATCGTGTAATTCCATTTTAATCCCGATTGCATATAAATCTGAATTCTGTAATAAAGAATTCAATCGACTTAGATTGGACAGTAGCTTCGTGTTAGTACTTTGTAAGTTCTTCTGTGATGCTACTAGAAAATATAGAAACGAATCAATGACATGAATCTTTTCGTATGGATTATTATTTCTACGACTTTTTAGCATCTGCAACTTGTAATGTATGTCGTTAGCAATCATTGTGCGTTTCATCGATTTGTCTACCAAAAATAACAGTTGGTTGTTGTTCGTTATATGGACTATGTTTTATCTTTCATAATTTATTGACATTCTTTTAACTCATTTAAAATTAAACTATGCAGCTGCTCGATGAGATGATAGACAACGGGTTCCCTCTAACAACTGAGCCCAACATCCTGAGAGAAATGATTGCTCCTCCGAATATTGTTAGTAAAGTTCTAAGTGTGGTGACCGGTAACACCTCCAATACGAGCAGCACCACACTTCCAGGTGCCACGTCATCGTGTGTTCCGTGGAGGAAAACTGACCTTAAGCACGCTAGCAACGAAGTCTACGTTGACCTTGTCGAAGAAATGGATGCCACCATAAACAGCGATGGCAATCTCGTAAAATGCGAGATATATGGGGAGGTTCAAGTAAATTCACATCTATCAGGTCTCCCAGATCTCACTCTCTCGTTTGCTAACCCTTCAATTCTTCACGATGTGAGGTTTCACCCTTGTGTCAGACTTCGTCCATGGGAATCAAATCAAATTCTGTCCTTTGTCCCGCCCGATGGACAATTTAAGCTCATGAGCTACAGGTTTGCATTGTTTATATATATATATATATATATATATATATATATATATATCCCCTTGTACTTTGGATCGATATCACTTTACCCCTTCTACTCTCGATTGCATCAATGTGGCCCTCGCCGTTAGTTTTCAGACCTTTGACCTTAACACGGTTTGATTTAAGTATGAAATTTACAAAAAAGCCACCCCTCCCAGTTTAAATAATTATTAAAAAAATTAAAAGAATAAAAAATAAATTGTGGCTGGGGTCGTGGACTATGTTTTCTCGTTGTCTTGATTTTTTATTATTATTTTTTTGTTTTTTATTTTTATTTTTTTAATAATTATTTAAACTGGGAGAAGTGGCGTTTTTGTAATTATAGAGCTTAGATCAAACGGTTTTTTAGGTCAAATGTCTGACAACTAATAAGGGCCAACAAGGGCCACATTGAGACAATTTTTCAAGTGCTGGGGGCAAATCGATACAATCGAGAGTAAAAGGGGGTAAAGTGGAATTTACCCATATATATATATATATATATATATATATATATATATATATATATATATATATATATATATATATATATGCAAAAGTTTTTTCGTTTTAAGCATTTTTTCACGAATTTTTTTATTTCAGGGTAAAGAAGTTGAAGGGCACTCCAATTTACGTGAAGCCACAATTGACCTCTGATTCAGGGTCATGCCGAATAAGTGTATTAGTTGGAGTGAGAAATGATAATGGAAAATCGATCGACTCTATCACAGTTCAATTCCGATTGCCACCTTGCGTTTCTTCATCCGATCTTTCTTCGAATCACGGAACAGTAAATGTTCTTGCTGACAAGGTATTTGTTTCACTTACGTTAATATAGCACTTGGCGAATTGAGGGATAATATTTATTTTGTCATCGATTAAGTTGACCATTTTATTTTTATTTTTGAAGACTTGTTCGTGGACAATTGGACGAATCCCGAAAGATAAAGCTCCTTCAATGTCTGGCACTTTGGTTCTCGAGACAGGCATGGAAAGGCTTAATGTGTTTCCAACTTTTCAAGTAGGTTTCAAGATTATGGGTGTTGCTCTCTCTGGCTTGAAAATAGAGAAATTGGATCTATTGAATTTACCTGCACGGCCTTATAAAGGTTTTCGAGCTGTTACCCGAGCAGGTGAATTTCAAGTCCGATCGTAATTTTTTTTTCTTTTCTTTTTAGAAAACGTGAATATTATATCTGGTTTAAAATTCGAGTTGTATTATATCTGGTTTAAAATTTTCATAGTGCATTTAAACTTGATAATTTCTACTGTTTCTTCTTGGTGTGTGTGTTTTGGTCTTGAGCCCTGATAAGAAATAAATGTACTAGCTTTCTTAATTATTGACAATGGAAAAGTGTTTAAATTATATTGCCTTTTGTTTTATCCTCATGCTTCTTGTATTTTTTATTCTTTCTTTATTCTTTTTGTATTTTTATCATTTAAATATAAAAAAATATAATATTTATTATCTTAAATATTAAAAAAATAAAATTAGAAAATAGCTCAAATTTCAATAAAAGATGATTCAAAATATTTATAAATGGCAACACAACATCCGAATACAAACTTTTTCTCATTACAAGACTTGTTTTAGTATTAACTTGAAAAATAAGTGCACAAAAAATAGAATCGAACCTAGAACGAAAGTAGCCTCGAAAAAGGTTCCTTCTCAAGCAGCAATCTTGTTAACCCTAAAAGAATCCATGACCCGGCGAATATCACTTTCCTCTTCCAAAAACGATTTCTCGGGCGTCTGTAACCTCAACTCGTACAACTGATTATTCTCAACTCCAAGAACCGAAAGATATCGCCGGTCCCACTCTAGACGCGCCACCCTATTCTCAGGCATCACAGCCAATTCATTGTTGTTTGCATACGACTTTATATTCACCTAATTACATCCAACAACATTAATATAATCATTCTCCGTATTTTTTGCATGCAAAAATGAAAAAAAAAAAAATTTCAAGAAAATCTCACCTCAACAACATAGTATAGCTTTCCATCACTTGCTACTTTCGACGAGGTTGTAAGAATACTAGATTCACGCCTGACACCGAGTCTTGTAGACATGAACTCGGTCAAATACTGTTTCAGCACTTTCTTGCCAGCTTCTTCAGGTGAACCTAAATCTTGGACGCTCTTGTAATAAGACGATGAAGGTGAAGATATTTCAACCATAACATTTTCATCGAGTACATAAGGATCTCGGAAGAATATATCTGCACCGGCTCCACGCACTCGAATCCAGTTGTAAGGATACATAAACGAGTAGCCGTCGAAGTTATCTATGTATTCTCTGAATTCGACGGGCTGTGCAAATGCAGCGTTGTGTGGATAATTGGCTTGCGAGAAGACGAAACCTGATAGGATCAATGCCATTGCGTTTCTTCTTGGAACTGCAAAATCTTTACTCTGGTTATATATATTAGAATATGTCTAGTGAGAAGCCATGTGGCAACACATATAATGCAACGAGAGTAGTCTAAAACGAGATTACTTCAGCGTATTATTGTTTTATAATGGATAAAGTTAATTACAATAAACAAAAATAAAATCAGGGAAGGGACAAGAAAAACGGAACGGTTAAATGTCGACCGTGATTGATCACAACTTATAGTCGATTAGAAAGCTTAGGACAAATGTTATGTATATACATTTTGAATTATTTTCTTTTATTACTCCAAGAATATGTAATATAAGTAAGGGTAAATTACAACCACCCCTGAGGTATGGTCAATTTACGAAAAAACCCCTCTTGTTTGGATAATTACATCTACCCCTCAACTATGGTTTTTTCTTACATCTCCACCCTTATGGTATCAAATTCATCATAATCATCTAAATTTCGTGGAATTTGCTCTAATTTTTACTCGTTTTGTATAAAAATACAGTTTCTGATACACCACAATCTGATATAAACAAGCCAAAAAACACGTATTATGATCATCTTGCTTCAAAATGTAGAGTTCAATGGGATAAAACAGGTACAAAGGTGATAATATTGAAACCACAAGGGTGGACGTGCAAAAAGATTTATAGTTGAGGGGTGGTTGTAATTACCCAAACAAGAGGGGGGGTTTCGTAATTTGACCATACCTCAGGGGTGGTTGTAATTTACCCTATAAATAATGGATTTTTTGTTATCTATCAAGTTATCAACAGATATAAATTTGGGTACCACAAAAGACTCAATTCTTGGGACTATATGAAACACCAATTGCATCATATGTCGGTTTCTATGTTAACACGTAAACGAAATTCGATAAAAATGTGGTTTCATTCACTACTAGTAGTATAGTCTCTAAACTAAAAAGTGTGAACGTATAAATGCAGTCATAAGTACCTTTCATTTTGATTAATTAAAATCGGCCAATGAACTCTTATCTATGCATCGTTTACGAGCCTTTAGCCGTTCCCCATACACATAATTATTTTAAGAAACTACACATATTGGCAATTGAGGTGGAAGTTTAATGACAAGGAAACTCACTAAATCACATCCGAACAACAATATAGTTTCTCATACGACGAACGAACGAATCAATCATTCAAACGTGCATTTCGTGATTCAATCATGTTTATTCGATTTTATTTGTAGCTTCAACATGAAACATTCATTATAAGTAACAGCTGGCATTGCATTTTATGAAAAATTACTCACTCCATACTAATTAGCGGTTCTGATTAACATTCATTATGTTTCAACTTTCAACCCATGACGAAAAATTACGCGCCAAAATTCCATGGCAGGTGAATATATGTTGAGTTAAATTTAGGGAAAATTTTCAATAGGTGGATGATTCAGGAACTCACCTCGTGTAATTTGCAGGAAACTGGAGGGGCAGCGGTGTATTTTGCTGAAACTGAACTATGTGCCGTTATTCCATGAAAACCAGTTCCGTTGAGCTTCGGAGAGTAAATCGCCGTCGACGGTGGCTGGAATCTAACGACGACGGCGGTTGCCATCGTGATTGTCCGTAGTGTGTGTGTTGATTTTGGGGTTATCAAGATAAGATAGAGAGATAGAGAGAGAGAGAAGAGAATATTGCGGTTGGATTTTTTTTTGTTAGCTGAGGAAAAGAAATGGCGCTTTTGGGGAAAAGTAAGGATAGATGGAATTAGGATAAGCGCGATTTTAGTTCGTTAGAAGATGCGATTTTCTGACTGGGGCCCCAAATTAAAAGCGGGTCGGTTCTTTTGTAACTTGGATTTATAAATTGGGGTGAGAACTCCCTAAATCACTTTTCCAATTAATAGATTAGTCGGCTTGTGTTAAATTAGGCTACACATCCGGGAGCCGACGCATGGGGATTTTCTTGGGGGCTGAAATATATGAGTAATTTAAGAGATGATTTTTTTTTTCGTTTTTGAAAACTAAAATGTACAAAATTAAAAGTTTGGGGGGCAAAAATACATTAACTAATGCATAAATACAAAAAAAAAAAAAAAACTTAAAAAAAATCTTGGGGGGAATAGGCATGGGCCACACGATATATAATTTTAACTTATATATCGTGTGTTGTTCATAAGTTATTATTAAAAAAATCGAGATTTTTACTCGACGTACGTGTATGATTGATTGTTAATTAGTATGTTATAAGAAAATATATAATGTTAATTAAATTTAGCGATCCATTGACTAATGGCCTTTGATAGAGGGGAGTGAAATAATTAATTTCAATTTATATGAATAGATGAATCATGAATATTGGACGATCAATATTACATATCTCTTTTTATTTTATCAATGTCTGAATTTTTAACATGTTATAATAATTAATCATAATTCGTCTTAGTTATTCCAATTTGCATGTGACCACTGACTAATTAAAATAATTGCTAATGGATCTTGATGTTAATTTGCTGGGGTCAAAGGAACGAGCAATATGGGTACAATTACGGCTCCTTCGACCCTATACCTGGTGATAAACACTGGGTGGGCCTTCTGCTGCCACGTGTTTTTTTTTCTTTTCTAAAATCCCTAAAGGTAACTAAAGGGAATATATTATAAAATACAAAAAAGAGACACGTGGCAGCAGAAGATCCACCCAGTGTTTATCACCGAGTGTAGGGTCGAACAAATCGTACAATTACGTACAGCACTATATACGTTCATGCACGAGCACCTAGTGACGGAAATGTGCAAAATTAAATAAGTATGAGGAATATTATAATACGTATTATAATAAGTTTCACACCGATACTAAAGTGGTGTTTGCAAAAACTCATGTAGAAACATAAGTTATGGATTGTGAGCAATGGCGGAACTAGGATTTGATATTAGGGTGGGCTAAAATATACTGAGATTCGGGGGCAGTGCCCTCGACTATTTTTAGAAGCTATTCATAAAATACATGACAAAACATGTAAATATAATATTCAAAATGTAATTATTGTAGCTCTTTAAATTACAATTGGGTGGGCTAAAAATGAATTAAATAGGCTAATTATATTAAACAATAGTAAAATAGCATAAAAAAATTGAGTGAGGGTGAGCTTCAGCCCACCCAACACTCTACATAGCTCCGTCAGTGATTGTGAGTTATGTTGGTTTCAAGTGTTTATTCTAGAAGTTGGGGGTATTTAAAAATTTATTGAAAAATCAACTTAAATAGAAAAAAGTAAGGGCATGGGTGCTTAACAAATTATAGCTTAAAGTTACTTACTTTAAGAGAATCAAAGGAAAAGTTCATTTTGTAAACACTTCAGAATAAATTATGAGTAAAAAAAAGCTCATAATCTATTTATAAAAACTTTTACAAACACCACCTAAATAACAATCAGAAATATTAAAGAAAGACGATTAAGAGAAAAAAAATTGTTTTTTTTTATTGTGATTGTCTGTAGGAACGTTCACCTAATTACGTATGTTAATGTACACATTTTTTTAGACATTAACGTCGTCGAAGCGCCAAAATCGGCCGATAGTATAGGAGACTAGTTAATTTTGTATTTGCAAAAAGAAAAATAAATGAAATTATAATTAATTATTTATGAACATTGATAACTATCACAAAGTATTGAGTCATCAACATCACACGAGCATTCAACTTAGGGAAGTAATTGTGAAATCGAATTTTAACTATAAATAGTATCATTTTAAAAGATAAAGTCACGAGTTTAACTTTATTTGGTCGTTAATTGGAAAGTAAAAATTGCTACGTTAAGATGGTGTTTGTAAAAGTTTTTTTAAATGCCGAAGTTATGGATTGTAAGTTAAGTTGGTTTTAAGTACTTATTTTTTAAAGTTGGAAGTGTTTGTAAATAAATTGAAAAATAAACTTGAACATAAGTGGTTTTTGTGCATAAGTCCCCAACCAAGCATTTTTATTATTTAGGTTTAGGGGCTATATCTCTTTCACCAATAAATCCATGCTTTTAATATTTATTATAAATAAATGAAACATTCATGTATATGACAAGATTACCCCCAACCATTTATATCCAATTCTTAATTATAACCCCAATTTAATCAATTTTGTCCAAAAAATCCAATTTTGACCACAAAAATCCAATTTTGACTTTTTTTTTCAAACAAAAAATTTTTTTCAAATTTTTTTGGCCGCCGGATTCCGGCGGTCAACGCTGGTCTCCGGCGTTGACTTTTCAATAATCTTTTTCCTAGTCTGTTTTTTTCCACCGCCGGATTGCGGCGTCGACTTTTGTTACTGTTTGTTTTTTATGTCCGCCGCTAAACGTTGACCGTAATTGTGTTGCCATTGACAGTAAATTAACGTAATTATACTGTCAATGGCAGTTAATTAACGTAATTGTACTGCCGTTGACAATACATTTATGTAATTGTTCTGCCGTTGACAGTAAATTAACGTAATATTATTATTTTTATTTTTTGTTATTTATTTTTATTTTGTTTGATTTGTTGACAAGTCAACATAATTATGTTGACAGTAAAATAACTGTAAAATATGTAAAATAATTGTAAACACAATAATATTACTGTCAATAACATCAATATTAATAGTTTTTTTTTGGTTTTTTGTTTTGTTTGAGTTATTCACGGAGTAACGTAATAATATTACTGTCTATTATCGTTCTATTATCGTAATATTACTGTAAACACAATAATATTACTGTTGTTGACGGTAATATTAATGTTGTTATAGTAATATTGATGTCAACCACATCAATATTATTATTTTGTTTGGATTTTTTTGTTTGTTTGAGTTATTCACGGAGTAACGTAATAATATTACTGTCTATTATTGTAATATTTACTGTGGTTGACGGTAATATTACTGTTGTCATAGTAATATTACTGTCACTCACAATAATATTAATTCTTTTGGCATTTTATTATGTTTACATTTGTTGAACAGTCAACATAGTAATATTACTCTATTACACAATAATAATGAGTTTTGTTGTGTTAATATTACTCTGCTAGAGATTAATATAACAAATTTAATGTGTTAAACTGTAGTATAGTTAATTTGACTGTGTTTAACAATAATATATTTAATATTACTGTCAATCACAACAATATTGTTGTTTAAACGAAAAAAAAGTCAACGCCGGAATCCGGCGGCAAATTTTTTTTTTTTTTGAAAAATAAATTTTGGGTCAAAATTGAATAATTTGTGAAATTTGGGGCAAATTGAGGTTAAATTAAATTATGGATGAAGTTGGAGCATATTAAAGTATGATGGGCTATTTTAGTCCTTTACAAAAATCTGGACCATGTGTCGATTTATTTGTGAATGAGTTTTTTGTATGGTTCTCTTTATGAATAAATACCCATTAATGAACTTCTTTGTTAAGACCTCTAAACCGAAAAAAAAAAAAAAAAAAAAAAAAAAAAAAAAAAAAAAAAAAAAAAAAAAAACATGATCATCGGTGTGTAACAAATTATACCTTAAAATTGGTTATTTTAAGAGAACCAAAAGTAAAAGTTCATTTTGCAAACACTTCAAAATAAATTATGAGCAAAAAAAAAAAAAAAAAAACTCATAATCTATTTGTAAAAACTTTTGCTAACGCCACCTAAATAATGATCGGAAATATTAAATAAAGAAGATTCAGAGAAAAAAAGTTGGTTTTTTTAAAAGTGGTGCTATTTCCATCAAAGTATCTCAATTCACCACCAAAGATTATTAAATTTCATAAATACCCCTCAAATTTATAATCCACCATCCTTCATTATATTCACTTAAACCTATGTGTTCTAAGTTATTTATATTTTATTTTTTATTTTTTTTGAAATATTTATTACAAGATATTTAAACTTCCATATCAGATGACCTACAAATTATGTAATTTTATTTTTTAGGAAACGAAATTATATTAAGCCAAATTGGTCAGTTATGGAGGAAGTTCAGGACCTTCCATACAAACAATCTTACTTTATTTCTCAAAAAACGAAAATTCCTGCTCTTTTTGACATTCGAAAATATTTTTCTCTGAAGAAAGTATTATTCACTTAAGGTGGAGAGGATGGGATTTCCAGTGAAAATGATGGGGTTTTTATTATAAATATTTTAATTAGTTTAGTGGTAGATAGTTTATGAATTTGTAAAAACAATATAAGAGAAAGAAGAAGAAACGGGTAAAATGAAAAATATATTTAATTTGATAGTAAAATAAGATACTTTGAGGATGAAAATAGTATGTCCCTTTTTTTTTAATTGTACTTTTTTTTTAATTGTAATTGTCCGTAGAAACATTCACCTAATTACATATGTACATATTTTTTAGGCATTAACGTCGTCGAACAGCCAAAATCCAATATTACAAGAGACTAGTTAATTTTGTATTTGCAAAAAGAAAAATAAATGAAATCACAATTAATTATTTATGAACATTGATAACTATCACAAAGTATTGAGTCATCAACATCACATGAGCATTCAACTTAGGGAAGTAATTGTGAAATCGAATTTTAACTATAAATAGTATCATTTTAAAAGATAAAGTCACGAGTTTAACTTTATTTGGTCGTTAATTGGAAAGTAAAAATTGCTACGTTAACACACAATCCAAGAATGTGTTACATTTATCAAATACAATGTATGTTGCTGGATTTTAGTACATATTGGATTTAGCTACATGTTTCCAAGTCAAAATTATGTTCGTTCAACACTAGTTATTTTTTTTAAATATTTATCATTTAAAAAAGGGTAAATAGCACTTAACCCCCCTGTGGTTTCCACGTTGTGCACTTTACCCCCCTCTGATATCAATTTGGTCATTTTATCCCCTTGTGGTTGACAAGTTGTAGCGGCCGTTTGATATACCGTTAAAGTTAACAGAAAATGTTAAATATCTGAACTACCCCATTATATTTCTTTTTATAAATAAATAAAAATTCAATTGGATTAAATTAGAAATAACACAAATTTGTAGGACTAAAGTACCATTATCAGAATTGCTTCTTCTCCTCCCCTTCAAATCCTCTTGAACTGTTCGAGACCCATTCAACAAAATAACATTCCAAGAAAACTCAGAAAATTACATACAAGAAACAGAGGAAAAAGCCCAAAGATTTCATGTAAAAAACCACTGTTCGAGTTTTTTTTCCTTCTCGGGCGAACATCTCAGATTCCTAGGGTTTGGTGAGCTTGGCCGAGAGAGAATCGAAGACTGCTAATGAAGAGAAGATTCAGAGGAGGTTGTCGGAACCTGGGCTGGAAATGCTCGGTAAATTAATGAGCAGAATGAGGTGTAGGTGGCGGCGACGGCGGCGGTGGTGGGGCCGGCGGCGATGAATTAGCGCTGGCGTTTCTGCTGCTGACGGCGGCGGCGAGGAGTTTGTTGTCGGCGCAGGGGATTCATTTCTATTACTTGGATTCGTTTCAGGGGCTGTCTTTTTTGGTGTTGGGATTGGATTTGATTTGGGAGCAAGTCAGCTATTATTTTTTTTTTTTTTTTTTTTTCGTTTTGTATTTTTGATTAGGCAATCAACCATTATTTAAACCTTATTTGTAACTGATTTTTTAGGGATTTTCTTTCTAATTTTTTAATTGATTTATTATATATATATATATATATATATATATATATATATATATATATATATATATATATATATATATATATATATATATATATATATATATATATATATATATATATATATATATATATATATATATATATATATATATATATATATATATATATATATATATATATATATATATATATATATATATATATATATATATATATATATATATATATATATATATATATATATATATATATATATATATATATATATATATATATATATATATATATATATATATAATATAATATAATTTTATTTTTTAGCATTAGTTGTAAATTTGTTTTCGTCCCATAGCCCATAACATAGCAGATGATGATTATTAGCTGTAAAAGAGTTCATATATGTATTTAAACAGTAATTAATCTAAAATTAAAAAAATTATGTAGTATAGAATTTAAAAAATCTATTTTGTTTTTTTAATTAAAAGAAAAATGAGAGATTGGTGTAGGGGTTTTTATTGAAGGAAAAAGGGGCAATATGGATATTATCAGAAATTTTAGCTTGCAAAACCATCAACCACTCCAATTTTGGGCGAGTGAGATGCACTTGCCATTAACTTTAACGGATTATTAAACGGCCGCTACAAACTGACAACCACAGAGGGGTTAAGTGCTTAAATTGATATCAGAGGGAGGTAAAGTGCACAACGTGGAAACCACATGGGGGTTAAGTGCTATTTACCCTTTAAAAAATATGGATTTTGAGCGGTTGTAGCTCCCTCCGTTCAACACTTCCCAACAAATGTTTTTATTTCATATTTTCTGTCACTTTATAATTATAAGAGCAACTCCAATGGATTATCAAATAGAGTATTCCAACATTTAATCCCCATTTACATATTTAAAATTAGAAATCTTTAATTTCAATGAAGTTATCAAATGAGGTTTCTTTGATATTTCACCTTTTCGATTGTAATAATACTTGCTGGAAATTGAGTTATAAAAAATGTAACCTCCTAAACATCCAATCAAAAGTTGACACCTTTTCGATTGTAATAATACTTGCTGGAAATTGAGTTATAAAAAATGTAACCTCCTAAACATCCAATCAAAAGTTGACACGTGACAACTACAAATAAAACTCCCCATAAACTTTCAATTGATAATTAATTTGATAACCATGGTTGGAGAAGATGAATTTTAAATCAATACTAAAATAATTCTCAAATATCAATTTTAATATCTAGCATTGGAGTTGCTCTAACACTGTATTAAATGTATTTTTTTTTATCCATAAACTCTGAAATTAATTATCTCTATCAAATCATTAAATCATCAAGGTTATTTTAGTCTTTCAAAAAAAATCCTTCTAAAATTAAGAAATATTTATTGAAATTCTTAATATTTGTGCAAAGTTGAAAAACGACTATTATTTAAAAACGAGGGAGTAATATATAATTGAAATTTATATATTGTAAATAAGCTATTTATAGTTTGCTACTGTTAAATGGTGTATTTCATCGATTAGCGGATTTTTTTTTCTTTTTGTTTTTGTTCTCTTTTTTTATTTTTCTTATAAAAAGATTTGGCATTCTAATTAATATGTACGACCTTTGAATGCATGCATCCAAATGAAGTCGAACTTCAGATCCCTCACCAAACACCACTATGAGAAGCTCATCGTACCACTTAACCAAACCTTAATTAAAAAAAAAAAAAAAAAAAAAAAAAAAAAAAAAAAGAAGAAAATGAAAACTAATGGATATCGTCAATTTTACTCAATATTAAAATAAAAACATTAGCATAATGTGCACCTCATGACTTGTTTAGAGGTACTTTTGTGTTTTAAATTCAAATATATTTGTCAATTAAGAGCTGCTATCCCCACGTGATTTTGAATGTGATCAATTTTTATTTATATTTGTAATTAAACATATTCAATTTCAACGATACTTTTGACAATTCCACGTATAAACTATGTTACATATATATGTTCATAATTGTTTTAGGAATTAATCCTCATTTCTGGCAGTAATTACTGTTTTCTGGCTTAAAATTTAGACAATTCCATGTGGTATTCTTTTGACCTTTAACATCGACATGACATTAATTAGTTTGGCAATAACTAATTAATTAGTTGTTCCTTGCCACATATTATACGTTGTTTTGGGTGGTTCTGCGTATATTAAAATACTATTAAGATACTGAATAAATATGCATACATTATTCTAAAAATAACATAGCAAATACTAGAATACTCGTGTCATTAATTTTTTTAATTAAATAATTAAGAATGATATGGACAAAATTGATAAAAGATACAATTAATACTTTATTGAAACTCTAAAATAACAAATAATTTATGACAAAAAAAAAAACGCCAAAATGACATATAGTATGGAACATATGGGCTATTCTTTAACAAGAATTTACGATAACATCGGATAAAATATACATGGTGTAAATAATTCACCACCAACACATATAATTATCTATAATTAGTTTTTGTATGAATAAATAAGGGTAAATTACAACCACCCCTAAGATATGGTCAAATTACGAAAATTCCCCTTATGTTCGGGTAATTATAACCACCCCGTCAATTATAAATTTTCTTACACGTCCACCCTTGCGGTTTCAAATTTAGTGGAATTTTCGATAGTAGATGAAATATTATTGCTTTTGTATCCATTCGAACTCCACATTTTGAAACAAGTTGATCACAGTATGTGTTTTTTGGCTTGTATATATCAGATTGTGGTGCATCATAAACTGTATTTTTACACAAAACGAGTAGAAACTAGAGCACATTCCACGAAATCTAGATGATTATGTTGAATTTGACACCACAAGGGTGGAGGTGTAAGAAAAAATCATAGTTGAGGGGTAGATGTAATTATCCAAACAAGAGGGATTTTTTCATGAATTGACCATACCTCAAGGGGGTGGTTGTAATTTTCCCGAATAAATAATGATAATAATAGTATATCAGGTTAGGGATATATGTCAATTTTTATCCGACCCGCAGATACCCCGCCCCGACCCGCCCCGAAATTTCCCTGTAATGCCCGCCCCGAAAATAAATGGAACGGGTGCTCGATTTGTGTATACCCACCCGCCCCGCATATATCAATATATTCTTTTTTCTTCTTCAATTTTCACGGGATTTTTGGCGGGGCTGGTACCCACTGGTTTTCTATGGGGCGAGTATGGGTTGGTAAAATTTATATCTATTGCGGAACAAGACAGATGCGAGTTGAATTGATTTCTTAACGGGGCGAGGGCCGAGAATGCAAAACCCAACCCATGGCCATCCCTACACGAGGCATGTATCACCCACCCACTTGTAGTATGGAATAAATCTAAACCTCAAATTTGAAGATAATAGCTTCCCATGTGCCACGTGTACTAACATTTTCATACTTAATTTCATTACATTAATTAATTTCAAAAAATATAATAGTATATAGTTTATTTTGCCTTTTTCTAACTTGCATGTTTGAGGTGATAAGCAGGTTGTAAAATAAACATCCTCCACTGTCTTCCCTACATTTTTGCCAAAATTCTTGTAATTCCATGTTACATATCAATCATTATTTTTATTATTATTATTATTATTATTATTATTATTATTATTATTATTATTATTATTATTATTATTATTATTATGGATTAATTTAATGTCAACTCCTTTACATTTTCTGTTAGAGTATATTATTATATTAGATATTATAGGATATTAGGATTCTAGTATGATTCGGTTACCTAGATTAGTTAGGATTTAGTTACCTAGTGAAACTCTATTACCTTGGAATATTTCTCTATATATATTCCATGTAATCAACCCATAACATAATGGGGGTTTCTATTCTATTATTTCTCTTCTTCTCCTATTATATTCTTCCTATATGGTATCAGAGCACCAGGTTTAGGTTTTTTAACCTAGCCGCCTTCCTTCTCCATGGCGGTGATAACCTAGCCGCCTTTCTTCTCCATGGCGGTGACCACCCAATCTTCTCCCTCCCCCGGTGGTGGTACTCTAATATTTTTCTTTACGTTTTTCTTTTTCTATCTTCTTCTTCTTCTCCTTCTCCATGGCCGTCGCCTCTTCTCCTCTCCATGGCCGGCAAACACCACCCAATCTTCTTCCTCCCCGGTGGTGCATCTTCTCCATCTCTTTCTTTTTCTTCTTCTTCTTCTTCTCCATGGCCTAAAACCTAGCCGCTGCCTCTCTTCTTCTCCATGGCCGGCGACCCCTCTCTCATCTCTTCTCTCTATCTCGATTAAAAAAAAAAAAAAAAAAAAGTTGCTTATTTTCTCTCACCCGTTTATTATTATTATTATTTTTTTTTCTTTTATCAATTGGGCAGATATTTCCATAGAGGAATTCTCTAGCGTTGTGTTTCGCGATTTGTGTCCAGTCTTCACTTTTGAAGTTTATTCGTTCCGACTGCGGGAGCGTGTTAGCAAGGGATTGTCCAGTCGAGTTTATTCGTTCCGACTGCGGGAGCGTGTTAGCAAGTGATTGTCCAGTCTTCACGTTCGTCACGTTTCGACTGCGGGGGCGTGTTAGAGTATATTATTATATTAGATATTATAGGATATTAGGATTCTAGTATGATTCGGTTACCTAGATTAGTTAGGATTTAGTTACCTAGTGAAACTCTATTACCTTGGAATATTTCTCTATATATATTCCATGTAATCAACCCATAACATAATGGGGGTTTCTATTCTACGTATTATTATTTCTCTTCTTCTCCTATTCTATTCTTCCTATACAATTATAGTATATAGTTTATGTATTATGTATATGTACTTTATTCATTGAATCTCTGTTAATATAATGGATTAGTACTTTAGATAATGAGCTAAAAAAATGCACAAACGGAATTATAATAACATGGCTCTTAAACTAATATTAGAGTCTTAATTAATCATTAATCGTCACAAATTCTAGCATAATCAGTTGTGCAATTTTTTTATTTATTATTAGTAATAAAGCACTAGCAGAAATCACACTTGCATACTTTAGTAAAATGAAAACCCAATACTTCATAATTTTTGAAATATTAATTTCGTCGGTGCCAGCTCAACAAAAGCTCGAACTCGATTTTTTCGAGATGGAGCTCGAGTTTTTGGACGAATAGAGCCGGATCTAATTCTTAGTTGTTCTTGAACTCGCAATATATATTTTTTTTTAATTTCAATATAGTTAATATAAAATAAATAATAAATTTATAAAAGTAATTAAAAAATAAATAAATTACAACTCAATTTTTTTTATAATTGTAATTGATAATAATAAAATTATATTGGATATTAATAAAATAAATAAAATAAATACAAATGACAAAACGGTTCATGCTCGAGCTCGAGCTCGAGCTCGAGCTTTAGCCCAGAAACAAATATTCGAAAAGCTTAAGCTTGAGTTCGTCAAAATGAATTCGAAGTCGCCAAAACAGCTAAGCTCGAGTTCGGGCATTTACATCCCTAGATATAATTACAAAAAATTAACGTATTCATCACGGCAACCAAAAAACAGGTTTCGTTAGTTGTAGCATGTAACATTAAAAGTGACCAACATAAATAATGCATATATTTGACTAACATATGTACATATTCATTTGGTTTTCCCAAAATTAGGCAGCCACTATTCTCATCAAAAAAATATAATCCTATAAATACACACACATCACACACCAAAACAACACAATACACGACACAACAAGTACACAATCTAAAAAAAATGTATCATAGCCAAATCATACAAATTCTCATTTTCACCTTCTTCTTCTTCTATTACTACTCATTTGCAGCCAATAATAACCCTAGCTACAATGTGCAAAATTTCGGAGCGAAACCCAACGGAAAATCCGACTCCACAAAGGCTTTTCTAAGTGCATGGAATACAGCCTGCACCACCACTCAACCGGCCACAATTTATGTCCCACCGGGTCGATTTTTGGTCCGAAGCGTAACGTTTAGTGGCAAATTGTGCAAGAATACTGCGATCACGATTCGAATTGATGGCACTATTGTTGCTCCTTCGAATTATAATGTGATCGGGAATAGCGGTAATTGGTTGAAGTTCGAAAGGGTCACCGGAGTTTCCATACTTGGCGGAACCCTAGACGGTCAAGGGTCGAAATTGTGGGCTTGCAAGAACTCCGGCAAGATTTGCCCCAAGGGAGCTACGGTAAGTTGACAAAATACTAATTAAATATACCAATTTTAATTTGCATGAAATAAATATACTAATCTTTATTAAGTTGACTTATTAACCAATTTTCAAATTCTTTAGGACTTAGAGAAAAATAATTGGAGATGTTTGTTACATGTCTCCCAATTTTATTCTATTAATCTAAACCCACATCTCCAACACTTAGCTATAGCTACTACATTATATTATATTTCATGAGTGGTCAACCAGTGAACTACAAATGGGTCGAGTGTGTTATTTAAAAAAAAAGATATAGGGAAATTTCAGTGACATTTTTTTATCAATTTAATGATGAAGTTGTTTCCTTATTTCATTCATTTACAACATATTACTAATTTAATCATTTGTTTTTTTTTTTTTTTGCAGTCACTGGCATTCTACAATTCAAACAACATAATCATAGATTCAGTGTCCTCATTAAACAGCCAAATGTTTCACATTCTGATAGAAGGATGCAAAAATGCAAATCTAATTAATATGAAAATATCAGCCCCGGGAAATAGCCCAAACACCGATGGAATTCACGTTCAACAGTCATCGACGGTCACTATTTCAAACTCTCGAATTGGCACCGGTGACGACTGCGTCTCTATAGGCCCCGGCTCCTCCAACTTGTGGATCGAAAACCTTTCTTGTGGGCCCGGTCACGGTATAAGGTACTAATATATAATTATAGCTAGGTCCTATTTTCTCTCTCTTAATTTTGTCACCAAACACGAATTAAGAATATAAAAATCGAGAAAATATATACATGAACAGAAAACGGAAAATGGTAGTTTTGGTCCTCTATATTGGCCTATATATGTATAAGGTTTTAGTCCTCTAACTTGTCATTGTTTCAATTTTGCAATAACTTTGCAAATATTATATTTTTGATCCCATTTTGCATGAATTTGAATTTAATGAAACAACAAATAAACCCGACGGATTTTACTAATATGAGTGCTTAAAAATTATAAATGCGACATCGAACTTAGCCTTGATATAGAACTTTGATTATGTGAGAGGATGAATTTATAAACTAATCAGAAGACCCTTTAATTTCTAAATTTTAAGCATCCATGTAAACAAATTTCGACTAGTTTGTCAGCTACATCATTAAACAACGGTAAAATTCAAAGTTCGAATACTAATTTTGCATAATTATTACATGTTAAAAAAAATATTAAAATATGATCAATTTGAGAACTAAATCACTAAGCAAGCGAATATGGAGGACCAAAATTACATTATTCCTATAAAAAAAATTCAATTGGATGTTAATCATGTGAAAGTTATACACAAGCGTATAACTGAATATCTATTTTGGTACGTTTTGCAGTATAGGGAGCTTAGGGTGGGATTTACAAGAGGCTGGAGTGCAAAATGTGACGGTGAAGTTGGCGACTTTCACGGGAACTCAAAACGGTGTTCGGGTGAAGACGTGGGCGAGGCCTAGCAATGGATTTGTTAGAGATATTCTTTTTCAGCATATTGTCATCCTTAATTCCCAAAACCCTATTATTATCGACCAAAATTACTGTCCCGACCACCATAATTGTCCAACCCAGGTATCATGATATCAAATTATAATTAACTACTTTAATAAATCTAATCTAAATTTTCTAATAACTTGTAACTTTAAAAGGGATAAATATTATGTATACTTAGCACTAACACTATTTGATGTAATAATATTTCAGGGCTCGGGCGTGAAAATTAGCAACATAAAATACGAAGACGTACACGGAATATCAGCATCGCAAGTTGCGATAAAATTCGATTGCAGCAAAACAAACCCTTGCAGTGGAATAATGCTGGACGGAGTCGACCTCACCTTCAAAAACAAATCAGCTATAGCGTCGTGTGCGAACGCTGGGGGAACGGCATTTGGCGTTGTCCTGCCCACAAACTGCTTATAGAAATGTTGGTATATTGTAAGTAGGAAAAATGTATAGGGATATATAGAAGCTATAAGTATATAAGTCATGATCTAACTAATATTTTGGTCACACATATAATTGTGACTTAATTACTATTGAAACTAAATACTAATTAATGAACATTTGCGTGTTTATGTTTGTTGGTCAAAAACCTACGTGCAAGTTCGAATATCGCTGTTAGTAGTAAATACTGTATGAGTCGGATATCGATCGCACATTTAATTAAATATTTCTCAATTGAAGTACTCAATTACTCACACTTATATATGTTTTATCCAAGTTGGTTGGATTGTTTATATCTTGCACCAAAAAGCGGAATCTCTCGTCCCCAGAGCCTCCATTCATTAGCCTGACAAGTATTTGATGGAGGGATGTAAAATTCATGGTGACTCAACGGTCCGTTAGGGTAACGGACCCGGACCTAATGCCCACAAGGAACCAACCCTCATTGGAGTTGAAATTTCCACATTACGGCTGCCAGGATTCGATACTAGGACCTTGCACCAACTTACCACCCCGGAACCGGTTGAGTTATACCCATGCGGGCAGAAATACGTATATTTTGATGTGTCATAAGAATAATATGTCATTATTGAATGTTACATAGTAATTCTTCTAATACACAATATACGCTTAGGTGTATAAAAGTGATCCAGTGTAGAATCATATAACTATATAGGGGAACAAAGCCATTTTACCTAGTATATGTTTTTGCAACGGTATATCTTAGGCTTTACTACAATTCCAAGATTGTCCCATAGTGAAATGTGTATTTTTTGTTATGGCTTTTTACCGTAGAAAAAAAAAATTCGTAATAAAAAACCATTTTTCTACTAGTATTATCATCATCAATTAGCAAACGGTTGATTTAATCCCAACTTCTTTTTCCGCAATTTCATCTTTGGATACTATTGATTCATTAATTACACATTCATTCAAATAACCAGCGACGGGAGATATGGCCTCTAAACTTTTGAAGCAAATCATAGGTGATTGGGATAAATATGAAAACAAGTGTGGCGGACCATAAATTCTACTTAAAGATTGAGATTTGTGATTAATGCTTCGTTCTTGATTGAATTGCGTATTAATACTATAATTAAGTCATGAATAATAGAATCATAATATACGTGGAAGCGAATTCTAATTAATTTAGCATCTCCTGTTAGTAATCTGAGTTATTTGATTGCATAACTGAAGGAATTTGGGGGATTAATAATCACATAGGGGAAGATAAAATCCTAGATTTTTTAATCTAATTAATCTTCGTGTTAATTGGTTATTTGCTCTTGCATTTAGTCCGATTTCTATAATTTAGTTTAATTTACTCATAATTTGGTCAAACCAACTTGAAATTAGACAGTGTAGGGTGGCTTGAACATAGTTGCGATAATTTAGCACTTAAAATTAGATAGTTGAATATTTCTCGTGGGATCGATACTTGGACTTAATTGTCCACTATATTATTTGTGCGGGACGTGCACTTGCGTGTAGGTATTACAACAAATATTTTTTTTGATTGCAATACGTATACGCAAGTGCGCATCCTCTCCATCAACCATCTACAACACAAGAACATCACGATTGAATCTCACCGTCAATGGCTTCGTCTTCAACCTTTTTCCACCGCGAGTCACTGCAACAACGATGGAAATGTAATATTTTGTAATAACTGAGACATTGTCATTAACACAGGTCTGAGCAGACTTGTGGAGGTGACGTTTAAATTAAATTGATATCTACAAAAACATCGACACCAACGTTGTGTCGCCCGCCTCCTATGTCAATGTGACGCCCGCCTTCTATTTCAACCGTTTGTCAAATTACTCTATTGAAAGAACCTGTCTATTTTTTTTTTTGAATACTACTAATGAATCTATCATTCAGAAAAATACGTACGATTTATTTATCAACAACCTTACGTCTATTATGGTAAAGTACAAGGGTTACGAACTGTTATAACAACATCTTATGGCTTATGAGATTACAATACTATAACATATATAAGTTCACACACTAATATTTATAAGACAAGACAACGATTATTCTTAACTTAATTGAACCACTATTTTACAAATATAAATAAAGTAGCTACTCGGACAGGAAATCCTCTGATTTATTCAAGCTGTCATAGAAGACTTAGTGAGGTGAAATATAAGAATAATAAGTTATAACATGATCCGAGAGAAAGGTCGATGATCGAACCATTAGGTGATATCGGAAAATAGAAGCATTCAAAGATTATACTTCGATTGGAAATTCAAGATGAATAGTAAGAATGATCAATCGATTTTCCGATCAATAGATAAGAATACACCTACCTTGTAACTCCCCTAGCCATTTACTACCTTATTTACCGAGCAGAGAATGACCCTGTAATGCAATGTGGCATGCCTGAGCGCATGCTGATTTAGCCCGAAACCCAACTAACCTCCAGTTGTGTACAAAACTAAACCTATGTGGGTACCGTTGGAGAGACTACCCACCGTCTGCCCGAGATCACCCAACAGTCACCTCCAAACAGCCCCGGGCCCATTAATATCCATTGTCCTTGAGGCGTCCCAAAATGACTTATCGATCATGTGAGAAGACCATATTATTCAAAAACAATAGAATTTATGAGAAACATGATAAAGTGAATGGCTCATAGAAAGGCTTGATGTTCAAAACATGAAGTTTATACCATTGAATTGAACTTGAAGGAAAACGATCGGCTTCATAGAATTTTATACCGATCACTCAATAATTACTATTCGAGGGAAATGGAAATCTTTGAGTTGAACTTTGATAAGATAGCATTTCTCAAATAATCTCACGCTCAACATAATCCAATTAATTTCAAATAACGATAATCAAAATGATGACAGATAGATCAATTCAATGAAAGAGAGCAAAATCCAAGTACCCGAGCGATACAATTACCCGAGTCTATCCTATTCCCAGAAAAGGTCAAGCAAGAGAACCCTCACCTTCCAATCAATAGCACTCGTCGGGCACGGTTCCTCGATCTCAACACTTATGCAATATTTAAACTATAAGACACCAAATATTTATTAAAATAAAATTAATATACATTTTACGTCGTCCTAGCTTTATATGCACCCTTGAGGCTGAATAACTCGAATACATATGAAACAACCCCAAAATGATTAATCATACGAGCTGCCAGAATTGACCGCTTCAACTCCCATATTCCTCTGTTCAAAAAGCATATGGGACTCAATCATATGGAACAAGCTTCAACATATAATTAACGTGCTCCAGAAAATCTATGATGATAGAAGAATCGATTTTAAAATTCAAATTCCAAAGTTCCCAAAATGTGTTCCGAAAATCAGAGTAACAACAACAAGTTTTATTTTCGGAACTTTTTTTTTTTTTTGTGAAGCTACTGTAGAGTTAAAACCAGTTTTAACAAGGGTTCTAAAATTGGGGAAAATCAATTATTCTAACAGTATTCAACCTATTCTACGATTTGTATAAAGAAATGAAATTGAAATTCGAAATCAAAATACCTCAAATCGGATTATGAAATTTACAGTAGGCTGAATATCTTTGACAAAATCGAGCTATCATCACCAAATCAAACGGGTAGAAATTTCCATCGAATTAAAGCTTCAACAGCGGGCTTTCTAACGCTATACCCCGTTCGCTGGAACTCCACCGGAAAGATCGTCAAGTCACCATCTTTTCTCCGTCGATTGAACCTAATTAACTTCTTACTTCTTATTTCTTTCTATGGTTTTTGATATTCAATCTCTTGAATTTTTGGGTGATGTGTAATTTATATGATGAGTAAAAATGGGAGTGACGAGGGAATATGAGACGAGATGACGAGGTATTGATCGGAGGAAGAAGACGCATGATGACTCTACACCTCGGGACACGCGGCTCTCTCTCAATTTTCGAAATATAAAATTTCCCTTCTCAATTATCTGATAAATGAACCCACGTCATTTTCTTGATTGGTAAGTTTCCTAATACCATATCAACCCCTTTAAATTACCTTATTTACTCTTATTGCTCAACTTTATTTATCAGTAACATCTAAGCCATCTAAATCTCACTATTTACTATATTACTCTCATTCTATAATATGCATGTATTATTTATTATTATACCACATAATAAAAATTAAGGGGTGCTACAACCGTACCGTACCGGAGGGGACCTACATGACTATTTCGGCCCGAAAAGATGCAATGTAGTTCTATTACGATTGTAAATACAAATTTGAAAGCTCCAGGAAATTGATTTTGATGTAGGAACTGGAAGCCATTGTTAAACTATAAGCTGGGGAATGACTTTTGAATATTTTTTTTATAGGTTTTTATCATATATGAGGGAGGCCAAATATACACTAAGATCTTGTTTGCTCACAGCTAGTAAACCTTATCGATCAAGAAGTAATATCGGCTAATAAGATGTTCTGTTCAAAATATTAAAACAATGACTCGTGTCTGAAAACAAAGTACAAATACTTAACTATTTATTAAATTCCACTATGTTTAATATCAAGAGAGATGACATCTAATGTTATAGTCAACATATGTAATACCTTAAAAAGTGCTTACTATTTTGGATGTCACATTATCATAATAAATATTTCAGTCATGTCTCTGTAGCTAACATTAAGGAATTTATATCATAAAATACCATCTTCCTCCTATTTTGCATCTTATTCATTCTTCAAAATGCTTTACTTAGAAAAATAAATATGAACCATGTATAATCACGTAATATGCACGAGATTCGCCCGTGAATTTGGTTGGGATAAAGTTTGTTGAATTAACCGATTTTTATCATCTCTTATTTTCTCGTTAACATCTTAAATTTAATAGGAGAGAGAATAATATGTAAAAAATGTTGGCAAACATGTTTCAATTACTATTTGAGTAATTATTCAGATCATTTTAAGTTGTTGTGTTACATAAGATCAAACATGTTTCGATTACTATTTCCACTAATTTATTTTTTATAAAAGAAATGAAGAGTCTGTTGCTCGCAACAATTTGTGGAAGTCCGCTTCTTCAAATTACTGGTTGAGGTGTAGTTTTATTTTGTATCTTTTGTTGGTTTATAAATTTTACCAGTCATTTAAATTTGTTGTTTTTACACAAAATGTGAACAAGTATGTTTCGGTCTCAATGATTCCTACTGATCTAAATGATTTTTATTTTATTTACTTACTTTTTTTTTTTGTTGAAGTTTTTATTTCTAGTCAATTTCTAGATTATATTTCGGTTATAATTTAATTTAATTTATATTTACGAAAGACATGAAGAGTCCTTTGCTTTTGGCTATTTTTTAAGTGGTTCATGAGATAATATTTTGTATTTTGTAATTTTTGTTTGTTTATAATTATATTAGTAATTTTTAAGTTGTTTATTTTACATAAAATATGAATAAATAGGTTTATATCTTTATTCCTTCTAATTTTTTTTACAACAGTCACGAAGAAATTAAATATCTAACCTTTTATTAAAAAATAAATAAATAAATAAAAAAGAATAATGGCAAAACTCTCTGCTTCATTCTTCATTACATTAATAATGTTTTCCACGCTTTTCTATGGTGTTTTAGGATCGAACTCGTAAACTTGTCAAATAGATATAAATTATCTATTTGGTGGTTCATTTTCTGGTGTGTGCGAGAGTGTATGCGAAAGTGCAGCCGGTGGAGATGTTTCGATTGCTTCAGCTTATCATTCACGACAGCAGCGTAGATATCGTCGTAATAATGTTTACTTTTATTATTTCTTATATAAATGACCTCAATTTTCAAAGGCTACCAATGTTTTGACTCCTAATAATATGGTCAATTGATTTAATTACTAGCTTGTAGTATATGAAGTATTTTCATTATTAAGTAATCCTAATATATTAAATCGAATAAACCCTTGGCAACCTTGTGGTAAAAAAGAAAAAAAAGTAATGAAGAGTCTGATGCTTGTAGTTAAAATGAAAGTCCACTTTTTCTGTTTTAGGCAACTGAGGAATTGTGTCAGTAGGTAATATTTTTTATTTTGTATATTTTGTGAGTTTTCTAACTTTTATCAGTCATTTTTTTTATTTTTCAAAACGATATGAACAAATAAGTTTTGGCCTTTTTTTTCGTGGAATCCAAATGATTTAGCCAATCGTTGGTGGATCTTTTTTTCATCAGCTCAAGGCGTAGGATTTATTCTGGAGATATAATGTCAACTATTTGGGACGATGTTGGTCAAGAAACGATACAAAATCTTTTTTAACTTTTCTCTTTAGCAACGTGAATTTGAGCTAAACCCATGGAATGAAATTTTACTACAAATTAACTTATTTTTTTAATTTTCATTTCAAATAAACCCACACAAACATGAATTCGTAAAATAGCTTTAAATATTTCTTTTTGAGATATGTATCACCCACCCCCATCTCATCCCACCCACACCACCCATCCACCAAGCCGGTCTCACCCAATCCAGTTCGATTTTTTTCCCTTCATTTTTAATTTTTTTTTGCGGCGGTGGCCTGGGTTGTCGAAAAAAAACAATTTAACAAAAAAATGGAATGTCAAATGTCAACTAATGTTGAAGTTAACTAATAATGAGTTAGTTACCCGCCACCGGAAAAAAATAAAAAAAAAAAACTAAAAAAAGATATGGAATGTCAACTAAAGTTGAAGTTAACTAATGTTAAGTCAGCTAATCGGATCTTAGACGTTCCGCCGCCGGAAGAAGAAATTAAAATTAAAAAAAAAATGGAATGTAAACTAATGCTGGGCCGGTTCCGGTTCCGGTTCCGGAAAATGTGAACCGTGAACCGGTCCGAACCGGCCCGGAACCGGCCCGTGGCCGTGTCTATGTAAACCTATCTCAAATAAACCCTTAAATTTATAAACACATATAAATTGGTTCAATCACTATGCATATGTATGTTAGTCTATGTTGTGTGTGCGTGTCTCTCATAAAAAAAAAGCTGTGTGCGGGTGTATTTTTCAGTGAACCCAAGAGCCTTGGCCCCTATTGGTAGCTATCTTATTGTGCATCCTACGTTTATGCGTATTTTTTGGGCCGAAATTCTGGCTTGCGAATGTCCCCAAATTAGTCCTTTGTTGTTGTAGCGACTGGCTAATGCGTACATTGTACATTCTCTAATTAGACAATGGATGAACCTAATCAACTATATTAATTGTTTCTACAATGAAGATTTCGGTGTTCTAGGTGATTTTTCAATATATATATATATATATATATATATATATATATATATATATATATATATATATATATATATATATATATATATATATATATATTTCTTATTTGTTTATTCTTGTACTGGAATTACCTATTTTGATACCAGAATTCCAAGCCTTCTTGATTAACCACCATTTTGTTTATTACGTAATGCTTTTTGAGATACTATACCTGGTTAAATACAATGGATAATTATTAATTGTTGATACGGTGAAATAACTTCCCACTATGCACACATACACATGGTGTGTGTGTATGATTGTGTGCAGATCAACGGTTAATAATCACCCGATGTTTTTCTTCGGATATAGCATCAAACAAACCATTACTTAATGGTGGCCTAAATCCGTCGCAATCCGTTCCAATCATGAAATTAGTAGCTAAAGATAGAGTATTGTCTTAATTGTAGCTTAAATTTGTGAAGATTTTCTTCAAATTTCAAATTTGAAAGATTTTCTAGGATTTCGTGTAGGATATCGTGTAGATGAGAGTGGATGGTTTCTGGATTTTGGATGATTTAAGAGAGATAAAATTTTTAGTTGTGTGTGTGATTTCTTAATTTTCGTGCGTGATTTAGCATTTCTTATTTTTTTATTTTTGGACACACATTAAGTTAGTCCATGGAAAAATTCCTTCAAAACATGAAAGCCCGACTCTAAAGGCCTTCAAGGATATGGCAATCTGACTCTGAATCTGATTTCGTATTTGGCGAGAAAACAAAAGCACTAAAAGGTAACAAAATTACCCTTAGAAATTACTCAAATTCGACGAAAATGTCACCGAAAAAACACCTATGGGGCAAAGTGCAACATGCTGTATATTTCAAAGTGGAACTGTCTCCTTTTTATATTTTCAGAGGGAAAAGTGAGGGGTACAACTATTTGCCCTTTCAATAATTAAGCCTAAATAATATATATGATAGAATACCACGACCAACCGTACCGTACCAAAAGTAATAGTATATTGAGCATTCGTATACCAAATGTTTGGTATGGCGAAAGTATAAAAAGTTTAAATACCATCATAAAATACAGTTGGTAGACAGTACCCACCCTACTTTTAGCTGTTATAACTTCAATCTCTAGGGACATTTTGCAGATGTCCCAACTTTTAATGGATGAAACGGAAATTAATTATTTTCCATCAGTTTTTGATCCGCATTTTCAATAATTTAATTTATTTACTGACTAACGCAAATTCTTTATTTACCGACTCTAGTCGTAACGCAAATTTGAGTAATATTGATGGCGGGCGGGTAAGAGCATCTATATCGACTCGCCGTCCAATTAATACGACTGCGTGACGAAAAAACTAAATCAACTAACATTTTAAAAGCAAAAGAATTCCTAACTTACATTAACCAACACGACAAAGTTTATGCTACTTAAAAAACTACATCCAAACCATAATTCCCAATTAACATACCTTAAACCAAAACAAGAAATTCTATGTCAATTAAAATACAATGAGAATGTATACAATAAAAGAAAAATTTATGCACATCCATACAACTATTGACATTAATAACCCAAGCAAGGTCTGTTGTTTGTTACATGCTTTGGTTATAAACGGTTTGCTTTATGAATTAGTGGCCAAAAATTGCTTTCAATTTTATTTCATTTCTTGCTTCCTACCCCCAACCCCCACTTTTGGCATTCAAATTAAACTATATATAAATGCTTCTAATTAATTAACTTCTTTAACTCCCCACTAAGTAACCCAATAATCCCATATTCTCAAAAAAAAAAAAAAAAAAAAAAAAAAAAGAAAGAAAAGAATATTCTTTGAACAAAGCAATAATATGGCTAAAATTGCCACCATTCTCTTTATACAACTTATGGTTATCTTTCTTTCAATATGCCAAGAAACATTAGCCATAGAAATTACAACATACAATATCTTGAAATTGGGAGCAAACCCTAACGGCAAAGGTGACTCGACAAATTCATTGTCGAAAGCGTGGTCTTTAGCTTGCGAGTCGAAAACCCCATCCATAATATATGTTCCAAAGGGTAGCTTCTTGATCAAACACCTAAACTTCAAGGGTCCATGCAGAAACAAAGGCATAACTTTTCGGGTCGACGGAATCCTCGTGGCCCCCACCAACTACAACGACATCGGGGATGCTAATTATTGGCTCCTTTTTGAGTGGGCTGACGGAGTCTCGATAAACGGGGGCACTCTAGACGGTCGAGGGGTGGCTTTGTGGGCTTGCAAGAAAAACGGCAAGAATTGTCCGAGTGGCGTTACGGTAAATATGTTTCTTTGGCTATGCTATTTGTCATTATTATTTATTTTTTTATTTTTATTTTTGGGTATTGAATATGATGTGTTAGACGAAGTTGGTATTTCTTTTTTATCATGTGGGATGTTAAGTGATGTTGATTTGCAGGAATTAATTAACTGCTTTATTAGATTAACCGATTTTAGGCTATAGTGAGTAGTGAAGGAGTGGAGGGTCACGGTTATTTGGTAATTATGAGATCCAACTCTCGGCTTTTTTTGTTTTTTTTAAATTTTATTTAACATTAATTAGCTAGGTTAATTAGAAAATAATACTACTTCAATTATTTTTTTACAATTTAGGTGATGTTTGCAAAAGCTTTTTGAAAGTGATTATGAGTTTTTTTTTGCTCATAATCTGTTTTTAGGTATTTGTAAAATTAACTCTTTTTTTTTTGCTTCTCTTAAAATAAGCTGCTTTAAGCTACTTTTTTAAAAGCATCCATATTTCTATTTTTTATATTTAAGTTCATTTTTCAGAATATTTGGTGGGACCTTCAACTTTTAGAAATAATCACTCAAAACCAACTTAAGTGATTATTCTACGTATCTACTTCAAATTTAATTAACTCTAGTTTAAAATTTATGGGTTTATTGAGATATTGGTATTACATAGAATAATGCAACGATTTGTTTCCTTTTTTCATTTTGATATCTGTAGACTTTGGCATTTTCGAATTCGAAAAATGTGGCAATAAATGGATTGACGTCACGGAACAGCCAAATGTTCCACATAGTAATAAATGGTTGCGAAAACGTGAAGTTGCAAGGAGTGAATGTTTTGGCTTCTGGAAATAGCCCAAACACCGATGGGATTCATGTCCAACTCTCGAAAGGGATCTCTATTTTGCAATCCAAAATTAGCACCGGCGATGATTGTGTATCCATAGGACCGGGCACCACCAATTTATTGATCGAAAAAGTTCACTGTGGTCCTGGCCATGGCGTTAGGTAACGTCTCTTCATACTCGTAAATTGTCTTGATTATGGTGTCGTTTAATTGATCAATCAAATAATTAGGTAATAATTTGTTTTTGGTTTTGCTACAATGTTTTTTAATGGGGCGCCCAAAGTTTTTGGGTCACGATTATAAAATTTTGGGAAAATGAGTAACCCGATTTATTGGGGCATAGTAGGTTGAACCCCTCTAGTCCAACAAACCTCCTAATATTGCATAATTGTATATATATTAGATAATTCATAATTCTATTTTGTCGACCAAACGAGGCATTAATTAGATGTCGTTCAAACTTTTCGATTCTAACATGATATAATTTGTGTTAGAATAAATATCTTAAGGACAAACTAGTTAAAAGAAAAGGTCTTTATATATTTTAAGATTATAGCTTTTCCATATGACTTTTTCTTTTTTAATGCATATTGCATTGATTTTGCAGCATTGGAAGTTTAGGGAAGGATTTTGACGAGGCTGGGGTCCAAAACGTGACTGTGAAAAACGTAACGTTGAGTAGTACACAAAACGGATTGAGGATAAAAACATGGGCAAAACCAAGCAAGGGATTTGTGAGGAATATTCTTTTCCAACATGCCATTATGACAAATGTGGAAAATCCCATAGTAATTGATCAAAATTACTGCCCCAGTAACAAAAATTGCCCTGGACAGGTACAATAATCATCACTAATTTTTCACTTAATCAGCTAACTAATAGTTGAACAATTTCAAAAAAAATATTTCAACCTCATTTCATTTTTTGATGTTCTTCTTCCATAGGTATCTGGCGTGAAAATAAGTGATGTTACTTATCACGATATTCAAGGTACATCGGCAACGGGAATTGCAGTGAAATTCGATTGTAGTAAGGCAAGTCCATGCCAAGGGATAAAATTGGAAAGTGTTCACCTAAAATACAAAAATCAACCAGCTCGAGCATCGTGTTTGAATGCAGTTGGTACAACAGTTGGCCCTATCGAACCTTCTAGTTGCTTGTCATGAAGGAATACAAAAGTATATATATTATTTAGGTTTTCTTTGAACTTGTGGTTGTACCATTGTTATCTCGAGCTTGATCATATAGAAAATACTTAGCATTAGATGATTTGAATGGTAAGCAATATATATGATGTTATATAAAATACTTAGCATTAGATGATTTGAAGGGTATGTTATATATATGATGTTATATTTCCATAGGTTTTGTTCAATATATAGAGTAATTCTTAGTAACCATTAGATCTCTATAATTTAATAGAATTGAGACTAAAAATTTATCAACCTACTAAAATATTCAATATTCGAGAAATTAATAATTATTCATCTATACAGTTAGAATGAATCCTGAATTGTGAAAACACCTCAGAATCACTACTAGAAAATCACTCTTTAATGACGCCTTAATGACACCTTAATATGACACGGTTTAAAAATTGTTTCAATAAGTATTCTATTATGACACCTTAAACTAAAAGTATCGGTGATTTCCGCGTTTCTACTTTTATCGTTTTTTTGTAAATTAGAAAAAATATAATTTACGACGCTTTGAAATAAATTGTCATAATATAGCGTAACTGTTGACACGCATTAATAAAGCGTGTTAATATCCTTTTTATTTACCGACACAAAAAGGGTAGAAACCAAAATATAAGACCTCATAAAATATTTCAATAAATTACACGTTTCCCTTCTCAATTTTAGCGGCAACAAATCACGTCTCCTTTTATTCATATAAAAATCTTTATATTCCTTTCTTCTCTCTATTTTTTCCCCCACGAGCAACTCCAACGGGGTTATTAAATGGGGTATCAAATCCCCTAACCTCCATTTGACTCCCCAAATTAAAAAATTTTATTCTACAATGGGGTTATTAAAATAGGGTTCTATTTTGATAACTCCAATATCCGGAAGTAAAAATACATCCTAGATATATAATTATCAAATATTCTCCTAAAAAATAGGAGCACATGAAAAAAGAAAAACCTCAACAAAATTGAGTTTTCTTTTCACGTAAAAATCTCAACAAAATTAAATTAATTTTTCTCTTCAACAAATTTCCACTTGAAAAAACAATCTCAAAAATATCTCAACATATTTTTTTTTCTAGGTCTTCACCGAATTTCCACGGAAAAAAGAATTCTTTTTATATATAATAATTTGCTACATCAAAATTCTCCACACAATCATCGAAGGCCGACTCGGTGTATTAATCACCATTGAAGACACTTCAAGCAATTTCTAGGTTTGCTTAATTTTTTAATACTTTTTTTTATGATCATTAACTCCTGGGAATTCTTTTTAATACTTTTTAAATTTTTTATGATTGTTTGTATGATTATTTAAAATGGATTACAAAATAAATAATATATAAATAATCATAAATTTTTTTGATAATTGTTTTTTGATACTTGTGGTTGGAGTTCACTAGTTGTATAGAGATATCAAAATAAATTCCTGGTAATCAAATGAGTATTTGATAACCCCATTTGATAACAATTGGTTGGAGTTGCTCTAAGAGTAGCAATATTTGGGAATTCTCGTAACCTACTCTACTCACCCAGAAGAAGAAGAATTGAAGAAGACCTTTTGCTTATAAATTCTATTAGGTGTGAATACTGTAATTTCTTATGAATTGTCGACATACCCAATCAAGCAAAAAACACTCGAATACAATTTCTCAGTTGCAAATCCTTCGAGGTAAAATTAATTAATGTTTGTTGCTTTTTTATTTTGGCGATTAATCTCTCTTGGTGTTTTTATTTTGGGCTCAATTTGCTAAACGTGTATTGGGTAATTTGAGTTTCTATTAGAAAAATAAAACTCAATTGATTTTGTGGTTTTGCCTTATTGAACTCATTAACATGTACGGATTAATTTATATAATTTAGTTATATAAAATTTCAAAACGAGGGCTTCTCTTTTATTGATTTGAAATTGGGTGTTGTGCAGATTTTTAAATTATTTGGTGTATGAATAAATTTTTGATTCCGTAGGTCGCCTCATATATACAATGGTAGGAGGGTTCCTCGATAGTTAGAACATAATCTTTTAAAAGTAAAAATTCAAAGTATAGGAGAAAAACTAGAAAGTAATCCTATTGTTGATACGGGACACTAGAAACGTATATCGATGATGAAATGTTTGTAAAGTATTTCTGAAAATATGTGTGTTGTGTGTGTGTGAGGTTATTGTGCGTGTATCTATATACCGAATTGAAATTGTGCTAACAAGTTTAGAATCTATTTAGTGAGCTAATCTGATGACTTGATCAAATGATTATGATAAAAATATATTAATCTCTTACTTGAGTCCTACTTTTCCATTTATTTCTCAAATACATTGAACATGAATCACACAGTATGTACCATTGTGCGAATCTAATGTTTGCAATTTGTTTCCGTAAATGTTATTTTTTATTTCAATTAGCTAAGAAAGTATTTTAGTTTAAGTTCTCAGTACCTCTATATTCATCATAATTGTTCCTATTTTGACGAAAAATATTAGTATGGACAAAAAATGGATGGATTTTCCAAGGTCAAGCACAAAATACCATATAGGGCTGAAATATTTTCTCGACTTTGCCTTCTCGAATTCTACCGATGGGATGATCTTGTGCCCTTGCAAAAAATGTAAAAACGCCATTTGCAAAACAAGGGATGTAGTGGTAGAACATCTTCTTTGGAATGGTTTTTTATGTGGATATACTAAATGGCTACTTCATGGAGAGACTATCACTGATCAAGCACAAGTACCACAAGATTACATTGACATAAATGCATCTGATAATATGCAAGAAATGCTACATGATAGATTTGGGGTGCATGATGAAGATGATGATTTCGAAAGAGAGCCACGAGTAGAACAAGCAGAAAGACCTTGTAAAGAAGCTGAGAAATTTTATAAGCTTATGGAAGATGCAGAACAAGAGCTCTATCCAGGATGTCAAAAGTTTTCTAAACTTTCTTTCATTGTTCGATTGCTTCATATCAAGTGTCTCGGTAATTGGAGTGACACTTCTTTTACCTTGATTCTTAATTTATTAAGAGAGTCATTTCCAGAAGGTGTCCAATTGCCTATAAACTACTATGAAACTAGAAAGATATTGAAAGAGTTGGGCCTGAATTATAAAAAGATTGATGCATGCAGGAACAATTGCATGCTATATTGGGGTATTAATGAGAGTAAGACCAGGTGCGAGACTTGTGACGAGCCACGATGGATAATTCCAGACCGTATTGAAGACGGAAATGGTGTTCCTTCAAAAAAATCTAAAAAAGATAAAAACGTTTCGGCAAAAATCATGTGGCACTTTCCGTTGAAACCAAGGTTACAAAGATTGTTTATGAATTCTAAAACTGCTTCGCTTATGAAGTGGCATGAAGAAAAGCGGACCAAAGATGGATTCATGAGACACCCCGCAGATTCTCCTGCTTGGCATACTTTTGACTACCATCATCCGGACTTTGCCAAAGACCCGCGCAATGTAAGATTAGGTTTGGCAACTGATGGTTTTAATCCTTTTAAAACCATGAATGTCACTCACAGTACATGGCCAATAATCCTAATGTCGTACAACTTGCCACCTGGACATTGTATGAAAAAATCGTACTTTATGTTGTCTGTACTTATTCCCGGACCCACAGAACCTGGAAATAATCTTGATGTATACCTCCAACCATTAATTGCTGAGTTAAAGGAATTGTTTGATGTTGGAGTAAACACTTATGATGCTTCATCAAAAGAAAATTTCCAAATGCGTGCAGCAATACTTTGGACTATTAGTGATTTTCCGGGACTTGCAGCTGTATCTGGGTGGAGTACTAAAGGAGAGTATGCATGTCCAGTATGTTACAAGTTTACCAACTCCAAATGGTTGTATAACTCTCATAAATATTGTTATATGTGCCATCGTATTTTTTTACCAGCAGATCATCCATATCGAAACGACAGAGGGTCATTCGATGGCACACAAGAGCACCGAAATGCACCTCCTTATTTGAAGGGATCTACAATATTAGATGATGTAAAGGATATTCAAAACAAGTTTGGGAGAAACACCGGTGATCAAAATTTACCTTACGGTTGGAAGAGAAAAAGCATTCTATTTGATTTGCCGTATTGGGAAAAAAATTTGGTGCGCCATAATCTTGATGTTATGCATATAGAGAAAAATGTGTGTGATAAAGTTTTATACACATTAATGAATTCTGACAAGTCAAGCGATAATTATAAGGCGCGGCTTGATTTGCAAAAGATGGGCATAAGGCCTGGTCTTCATCCTTTTGTGGATGAGTTTGGTAAACAATGGATGCCAGCTTCATCATTCACATTTAATAAGAGTGAGAAGGAAATTTTTTGTAGGGTTTTGAAAAAAATCAAGGTGCCTGATGGTTATGCTGCAAATGTATCAAGATGTGTGCAACTTAAGCCACCAAAGATATTTGGGCTAAAGAGTCACGATAGTCATATCTTAATGCAACAATTACTGCCTGATGGATTTACATTGGCTAATTTCACTAACATAAAGCGTCAAAATGAACCTTTTGTGCTTGCATCTCAAGTTGAGCAAGTATTTTATGTAGAGGACCCCACAGAAAAGGATTGGCGTGTTGTTATAAAAACTAAGGCCAGAGACAGATATGATGATGGCAATGACATGTCTACTGATGATATCGATACAATTTTGCAAAGTAAAACTTGCAATGATCGTCCTATTATTGAAGATGGAGATGTTGTCTGGGTGCGAGATGGAGTTCTTGAAATTCCAGTGGATGATTTACAAGAAAATAATGTAGAAGAAGTCTAGGATTTAAGTGGACAATTATAAGTCGTAAACTAAGTAAAGCTTCATAAATTTTGATTGTAGGTCGGAGCAAAAGTATGTCTGAAAAGTATATCGGAACCATCCAAAAATGTGGCTATTGGAAACATTCAAAGTTTAGATTCATCAAAAAAAGTAGGAGAAGTGCGTTTGGGACCAAGATGGTGTGAGGTTCATATTAATGTAGAAGTTGACCCTGATGAGCTATTAATTCGACGCATTTCAAATTTTAAAACTATCGGAGAGGCTATTGGATTGACGGTTGCTTGGCCACAATCTTTGGTAACGATCTCTTATATATCTCATCAAAACTTAACTAATAGTCGTTTCTTTTGAACTGAATTAATATTTGGTAATGTTAATAGGTTACTTTGGACTCATAAAAGAATTTGAAGACAATTGCGTACGATCGATGATCAAGCTAGCTATACTTTTGAATCTATTTTGAAGGCAGTTTATATTTAAGAAATTTGTCTTCAACTTAGTTTATTCTTTGAAGTTCATTTTTTTTTTGGAAATTGGAGTTGAACTACTATGGACCTGTGAAGTGTACAGGAGATTGTTTGAGATGGTTTGAGATTGAATACTTGGATGTTGGAATCTTGCTACTTAAATATTATTGTCAACTTTGAGACATTAAATTAAATGGCTTCAGTTTGATTGTGTTTATATATGTATTGGATTTTTGTGTTCTTGGATTAAGCTCTTGTATGTATATAATAATTAATTTTATTTTTTATTTTAATTATAGATTATATGCAGTCATGGGAAATAAAAAGTGACACATAATCTAGGTACATTGAGCGTCATTATAGCCACGTTAATGGGATATACAAATGTCACAAAAAATATTTATCGAGACACATTGAGACAATAAATCGTCACTATAGCCATATTTAATGACGTCGTTTGGTGTCATTTAAAGAGGTAGTTATGGTAGTTAGTGATAAATAACGTGACGCTTATGGTCGTCGCAACATATAGATAATGCGACGACCAACTGTGTCATTATAAATTGTTGTCGAGACAATAAAAAGCATCAACATAGCTCACATCTAGAGACGCTCATCAGCGTCACATAAAAAGTCAGTTATGGTAGTTGAAAAATTAATAAGATGACGCTTGTGGGCGTCACAATATGTGTCAGAAAATGACACAAAGAATGTCATAAAAACATACTTTTAGTGATGCCTATGTCGTCACTAAAATCTATTATGACGGCCACCTATATGACGCTTTTCTTAGGCATCACAATAGATGAAGTGTCACGACATCTTGCTGTAGTGACGTATTACGATGTCGCAATATGTATGTTTTCTAGTAGTGAATCGAATATTTCAATCAAGGTATGGAACTATCAAAATATAATAAGTATTAAATATATTTTGAACATGAAATAAGAAGACTGCAAATGTGTCAATGAATAAACAAATAAACGAGTGTCATAATTTTTTAAACCAAAACCCCATGTTCCTTTTACGTGAAGGAAAATTTTAAACTGGTTATAATATCTACATGGGATTTATCGCTCGAGCTTTAATAATACCTTCATGAATTCAAACGTGATTTTGATCATTTTTAACTCCATATTTTGCAAAACATGAAAAATAGAATTTGTAGTATTCTAAGTTAGTTTTCTAATCCAACTTGAATCACCAGAATTGGATGTCGGACGAGAAAGATATATATGAATCAATGGATACTGCCCACAACTTTGATGTATTGAGGTATCTAAAATTCAAAATGTGACTAAGTCATGCATTGTCACACGACATCCAAACTAGCGGATTTAAGTTGGATTAGAAAGCTAACCCAAAGGACTATAGTTTTCGTGTTTCGAATTTTGCCAAAATCAAAATAGAAATATGTCAAAATTAGGTTCGAAGTCAAAACGACATTAGTAAAATTGAAACGACATTTAACATTTCAATATCTGAAGTTGCTAGAATAGTTTCGTGCAAATATTAATTAATTGTGTTAGATTTAGTTTTTTTTTCATTTTTTCTGTTGTGTAAAGTGTTGTAACAGTTCGTAAAAACAGAATTCAAACGAGACACAAATTTAATGTGTTTCGGATACAATTGTACCCTACATCCACGAGGATCTGCAAAACCAATTTTCACTATTTTAGTTTTACAAGCACAATATTAAGTCTTAAACAATAAATTAAAGACTTTCTCATTATCCTCCTGACACCGTTCTTGTGAAATACTCAAAACTAGTAACTTCGATTATGCCAGCCTCCTCTACGCACGGTTGAACTCCTTTTAACGCTAAGTCCCTTCAGTCGGCGGATCGATCTTCTCCCAAGATCTTTTAAACTCTCTTGCGAAGAACTAACATTTCTTCTTCACAAAGCCTTGAAACGATATATTTTCCATGAAAAAATATGTTTCTCACGATGGAGCAATAAAGAGAGTAGAAAACTTTTCGCCTAAAAAGGCACACAAATCACCGTTGCCTCTGTCCCTCTTTTATAAGTCTAAGAATAACGTGTACATAGTCCAACTAAGTTAGAAGAAGTATAAAAATATGGAGAACTATGATATGCCTTATATGATAATTTATTATTTTAAGGAAATGAGAATTCTCATAATAAATAAACACAATTAAACTTTTATAAATTAATACAGTTGGGACCAGGGAAATTCTATTAATTAGTGAATTATTGAATTGTTGAGTTAATAATTTAACACGTGTTCATCGAACATGACAAAGAAAAACTATTATTTAATCGAGGTTATTAACTTCTTTTGCTTGTGGGAGATGTCAATTGGGAATCTCTTTTGACGAAAATTCCATAAGAATCCGAAGTACGCGTATTTCGGCATTATCATCCGCCCCATCTGTTTGTGGTGTAATTGTTTGTGAGCTGGTTCATAACCAACTCCTCTTATATCCCAGATTAAAGTGGATTTTTCACAATATTTTTTATATTTTTCAGATCTTGTATAGCTTATTGGATGGTTGTTGATAGATGTGAAACTGCACATCTTGCTAAATTTATGAATGGTGAATAACGGGTTGTAGTTGTTAATTATAAGGCCTTTGATAGCTTCCTCATTTCTTCACATAGATAATTGATAGTTTGCGTGTAAATTAAAAATTCACTAGTTTTTTCCCTCATTTAGGCCTCGTAATTGAATATTAATATAATATATGGAGAAGTGATTTCATGTGAAGTGATATTCGATGTATTCGGACAAAATATTATGAAATAAATAAGTAGTAATTTAAATCTTGAGAGTGTTGTGACATCCAAAAATGATGTACGTATCCCACTACTAGGATTGTTTACATAAAGGATCAAGGTTTCCAACGCGGTGAGCTCCACTGCTAGTACCTCCTAACTTTCTTAACACTGAGATCAATCAAAATCAGGTATCTATATTTTGTGATTTCTAGTGTCATTTCGTACATTTTTTATTTTGGTTTATCAAAATTTTGGAACGGTTCGATACGGTATACCTTACGAACACTAATGTTAACTGAATCTTTTGGTTCAATTAAGTAATTGATTTGAATCTTCGAGCCTTAGAAAAACACATAATTAATAACTGATGTTTGCACATGGTGCCTTACTAGTGATGATAAGGTGAAAATTGAGACACTTGAGTGATTCAAACCATTGCTCATTTTTTTGTGATGCTTGGGGCGCGTGGAACAATGTGTGATGTGGTACTATCATCACCCGAATTTCTATTCTTATTACATGAGTAGCTGATAATGCATTTTTGACTTGAGTAGGGGGACATTATTGCTTGGCTTCAGAAAATTGAAAAAGTTAAAGTGGCAGATGAAAACCCTAATGATGAAGCGGTTCGTGTCAATCTACTACTTTTGAGAGTTGTATCAAAAGCTGCAAAATTTGAAGTAAGGAAATCGGAGTGTTGACGAATACTTTAAGGAGATGGAAATTTCAATGATCCGAGTGAACATTGAGGAGGATCGGGAGGCTATTATGGTAAGGTTCTTGGCATGGCTGACACTAGTAGAAAATCGGCCACAGACGACGCAAATTTGCGACGAAATTAGGCCTCTTGTAAAGAAATTAGAACTACTGCGACGATGAAACTTTCGTCGCAATGGGGGTCCATATTCGATGCCAATGTAATCGTCGCAACGGCTGCGACGAAATAACAATTTCGTCGCAATTGGGGTCCAAATTCGATGTCAATGTAACCGACGCAACGGCTGCGACGAAATAACAATTTCGTCGCAAGAGGGGCGACGAATTCCGATTTCGTCGCCAAAAGTCGATTTTATCTAATAAATTAGATATTTTTTTGTTTACGACATTTATGTCTACATAATCGTCACCGTTTGTGGCGACGTTCTTATGTTTTTGTCGCAAAATAATTTTTTGAACAAAATAAAATAATATGGTATTAGCGACGAACTCGTTATATCGTCGCAAATATTTGCAACTGTTTTTATTTGCGACGCTTTCATACTATTTGTCACAACCTAATTCTATGAACACAAGATTTACGACGAATATAGTACATCGACGTATTTTATTTGCGACGAAAATTATTATATTCGTCGCAAATGTTTCTGTACAGTTTTGTATATATATATATTATTTTTTACAATAAATTACCTATAAATATATATATTTTTTTTACTAGCACAATTGAACTACTAAATTAAATTACACATCAATTTTAAAATTAAAGTCTATCATAATTTAAATACCAAGTCAAACAGTACATATATGAATCTGGAAGTATATAAAAATTTATCGAATATTGTAGCATTACAAAATGAAATTAATCGAAATTGAGCAGTTCTTTGTCGTCATTTGAAGTACCCGAATTTCGAGTTTTGGAGACGAGCTAATCTACGATTCCTTTTTGTCTTAAAGTATTATGTAAAGAAAATCTCGATCTTGCAATTCTCACGAGGTCTCACGATTCTTGCAATTCTCCTTCTAAGAGCTCGACTTTAGTCCAACTCTTCATTTTTAACAGAAGAAAATCTTGATCTTGCAACTTTCTTAGTGGTTGAGCTTTGAATCCCAAGTACTTTTGTCTTACCCAACACTCTTTCACATGCTATTGAGTCGGATGTGCTTTGATCTTTTCCATCATTAATACACTCTTCGTATACTATTTCCATGTCATCCTACAAATACAAACAAATAACCATAAATCCATAAATTAAACAAAAAATTGGGCAGCATAACAACTATTGTATGGACATACCAAAAAATATATCAATACGTATACAAAACACATCAACCAATTCTAAATATATACCAAATAATAGATCAAAACACGCAATGGGGAAACAAAACCCCATAACTAATTCAACATACAAAACAATTAAGGATGGACTTACTGCAATAGCACGTTATTCAGGAGTTCCATTCCCAATATATGGTTCTTCCCTCTCACCCTCCTCCGTGGATGACCCGAATTCCACGAATGGCATCAATGGTCAATACGCATATAACATTTCTTATATTTATCAACCACGGTAGGAGCTTTACCAAAATTTTGAAGTTGTAATAAAAATTTATAAAAGAAATTAATATAAAATAAATATGAATATAATCCAAGAAAATAAATAAAAAACATATAAGACTAGACTTACATGTTCATGAAACCACCCACTAATACTAGTTCGACCGCAATGGTGGTCGGTCGGAATTTTCATTCGGGATTCTCGGCATTTATCAGGCTTGGACTATGAATATAGTGCACATGTTAATAAACTTCGACTAAATTTATGTGAACACGACAAAATAGAAAAAAAAAATCAACAGAAATATAATTTATCTTGCCATCACCACTATAATTAGATATAGAAAAAAATTGATCACACAAGTCCTCCCATGTAGACGAACTAATCATTCCATCTGGGCGATTTACCTTATTAAAAGAATAATGCAAAAATTCACAACCTTTATGAAATGCATCAAATCGATGATCATCTATCAAAACCCAACTCATATCATTTGCCATTTTGTAGTAAGTAATTACTCTTACTGGTGCTGGTGAAAAGAAGCATGACAAATATTTTAGTTACTCAGAATATTGTTTTTATCATGTAGAATTCATTATTTAATAAAGAAAAAAATTTCCATCGAAATTATAACCCTGATCAGTTTGGTACCTTCCAAATGAAATTATAAACATTCCCATTGTCTTTAACATCATGTTTAGAGGTTGCCATTTCATTTCATACACACATTTATATTCAGCACAAACATACACAAAATCAGCACACACATACACATTAAGTCAGCACATACACACAAAATCAGCACACATACACAAATATATATACACCGTGTCTTTGTTTTGTTTGTAATAGGGGAATAATTAAAGGAATAATACATAAATTAAAGGCACTCACTATTAAGGGAGAGGTCGGCAGGGAAATATGACAACAGGGCGGCGACAAGGCCAACACGGATGGTAACAACGGCGGAGCAAAAGCTGGGTTTGAGAGAGAGGAGAGTTTGATGTGGTGGGCTGAAAATTGAAATTAGGGCAGAGCAGAGGTGGTGGTGATGGTGGAATGGCGCCGACAGAACAACGACACCAACGACAACGACGGAGCTTCAACAGTAGAGAGAGAGCGAGATAGAGATAGAGGGGTAGAGAGAGAGAGAGAGAAGGGAGAGTTGGGCAGTGGATTGATAAACGAATTAGGTCTTTATTTCATTCTCTTATGCGACGAAGAGCAAGTAATCGACGCGAAAATAAAAAAAATCTTAAATTACTTTTGCATCGTTTTTAAATGAATCTTCACCAAAAAATAATGGACAATTAAATCATTTGCGACGTTTCTGTATTCGTAGCAACCTGGGCGCCAGAATTTGGGAAAGTGAAAACTCTTGCGACGTTTCCGCTACATATTCGTCGCAATATTAATAACAAAAATATTAAATGGAAAAAAAAATTATTCTAAATGCGGCGTTTTGGGAAATCGACGCAAATAGAGTAGGTGAAAAAGTAAACGCAGTTGTTTTCTGACGTTTACCCACAATTCGTCGCTGGATAACATAATACAAAAAAAAAAAACAATTATTCTAATTGTAACGACGTACATTTCATTGTAGGGATCGAAGAAAAGATAATTCTTTCAAACTCGTTGTGACGATTTTATTATTTTGTCGCTATAATGTAATTTAAAAATAAAAAAATTACTTTGTGCGACGTTTGTCGCTTTTTCGTCTAAAAAATATGTGAAAATAATTTTGTTTTCCCGTCGCGACGTTTCTGGGAACATTTGTCGCCGATGAGAGACGATATAATAGTTGTGTCGCAAAGGTTTTGAGTCAAAAGCGGGATTTAAACTGTTGCGACTAATGCAGTAGGAATCGTCGCAAATAGGCGACGATTCGGTTTTCGTCGCAAATTTAAACGTCGCCAAAACTGTGTTTTGGCTTAGTGTGAATAGAGAGATCGCTAATGTAGTGGAGTTGCAACGCTATGTTGAGATGGAGGACATGGTACACATAGCCATCAAGATTGAGAATCAGCTCAAGCAGAGGGATAACAATCCACGATTAACCCCTAGTTCGAGTTCATCATGGAGGGATAATGTTGTTAACAAAGATGAGAAGCCGACTACGACTTAACCCAAATTCGAGCCAAAGAAATAAACTACCATCCATGCAGTCCAAGGTAAAATCGTGATATAGAGTGTTTTAAATGCCATGGCTGGGGTCACATAGTAAGCCAATGTCCAAACAAGAGAGTTATGTTGTTGCGTGATGATGGTGGGTGTGAGACCGAAGAAGAGGAGGATTCCACTGTTAGAGTAGGTGACCGAAGAGCCAACTAATTGTTGTGTTTTCTCACGGTACTCGTAAATAGTCTATTTCGTATTATGATAAGAAAAAAAAAAACCCCTTTGGCATTCTTTATCTTTGTCCCTTGCATAAACCTAGATATAGTCCTTACAGTTACTTAATTACTATATATAGATCTAGTAGAATCATAAGATTATTGAAGTATAGTAACTGTTAAATGTAGTTCCTAGTGAACGTGTTACGCCACTAATGAGGATATTGACCTTTCTCATTTTAGACTGGTACTTAGTGTATGTGTACAGTGTCTCATCACTCAATGGCGTTGTGACATCGGCATACATAAGTGGGTGCTCATAAGTTGATGAGTTAGCTGAACTCCCTCAATCTAGCGATCTCTAAGTGGTTCTCAATAATCGAGTAGATGTTTCTAGGATATAGTTGTACACCATTAATCTTAAGACCGAGACATCACCGTGACTTCACTAGAGGACCAGCTATATCGTGACGTGTCCCTGAGTTCCACCGAGGACCGCCCCAAGGGCCAGTGTTCGTGCATTCCGAAGTCTAGTGGGAGGTCTTTGCAGTGTAGTAGGGGATTCGATCGCTTGATCAGTCATGGATATCCCGGTGTTCTTACGATTTATAGTCCATGAAGTCTGTGGCCACAACTAAAGGTGTCGTGTTTAGAGAAATATGTTTCTCTAAGTCAAACACAAATGGATTATATAATCAAGAACGTCCACGCAGTTATTGAACTCATAAAGATGTCTCGTTGAACAAATGCCTCTATTTCAATCGGGATATATAAAAAAACAGAAATTGAGAAAACTGAGATAATGACGATAAGTGTTTCTAGTGATGAAATTGATTGTAACGACATAAGCTTTTATTTCTTGTAAATTTATAGATTATATTTTAAGTTAATTTGTTATTTTTTTAACAAACGACATGAATAATCTGATGTTTTCCACTACTATATGAAGTGGTGGAATATGAGCTGATTTTTTTTTTTTTTGACATTTTGTTTGTTTAAAACTTTAGATTTTTTTTTAATAAATAATGCACAAATATGTTTCGATAATTCGTTTTGAAAAGGACATGAAAAGTCTGCTACTTACTACTTGCAGCTACTTGTCAAATCTGCTACTTCAAGCTACTGGTTGAAGTGTATGAGGAAGTAAATATTTATTTTTTATTTTGTACTTTTCTATGCGTTTATAACTTTATGAGCTGATTTTTTTTTTTTTTTGATATTTGGTTTGTTTAAAACTTTTATCGATTATTTTTATTTTCTTTAACACCAAATGCACATATATCTTTCGATAGTTCATTTTAAAAAGGACATGAAGAGTCTGCTACTTGCAGCTATTTGTCAAATCTGCTACTTCATGCTACTGGTTGAAGTATATCAATAAATTGATATTTTGTTATTTTGTACTTTCTATGGATTTATAACTTTATGAGCGGATTTTTTTTTTGACGTTTTATTTGTTTAAAACTTTTATCGATTATTTGTTTTTAACATCGAATGCACACATATGTTTTGATAATTCGTTTTAAAAAGGAGATGAAGAGTCTACTACTTGCAGCTACTTGTCAAAAATGCTACTTCAAGCTACTGGTTGAAGTGTATCAGGAAGTTGATATTTTTTTTATTTTGTTCTTTTCTATAGGTTTATAACTTTTCTCAGTCATTTTAATTTGTTATTTCTATACAACATATAAACAAACATATCTCGGTCTCTATTCTTCATACTGCTCTATATGATTTCTATTTTTATTTCTTACTTATTTTTATTGATGGTAAATTTCTTGATTATATTTCAATTTTAAATTTGTTAATTTATTTTTTACCAAAGTAATAAAGAGTTCGACGCTTTCGGCGGCCGGTAAAAGTTGTTCATGAGGTGATATTTTATATTGTATCTTTTATTTGTTTATACAGTTTATAAGTTTCTTTGTAAGCATTTCTATTTTTGTTGATTAGTTTTTAGAAAAGACATGACGTGTCTGCTACTTTTGGGAGTGGTAGAAGTGGTTCGTGAGGTGATACTTTTTATTTTGTATCTTCTACTTATTTATAAATTTTATAACTTATTAGTTAGTTGTTTTTTTTTACATAAAATATGAGCAATACATGTTTGGATCTCTCTCCCTCCTAATTTATTTTCACAAAAGACTTTAAATGCATGTTGTTTGCAGCTACTTGTAGAAGTGATTTGCTTCATACTACTGGTGGAAGTATATCTGAAAGTGATTTTTTTCATTTTTCTTTTTTTTTTTTTTCATTTTTTATATTTTGTTGGTTGAGAAGTTCTATCATTCATATTAATTTATTGTTCCTAACGATCCCGATGATTTTTATTTTATTTTCTTACTTTTATTTATTTGTAAGGTTTTGTTTCTGGTAAAATTTTAGATCATATTGCCGTTTTGATTTCTTAATTCTTTTTTAAAATGAAAGTTTGGTGCTTTCGGCTGCTCATGAAAGTACTTCATGCGCTCGGCTTTTTTTTTTTTTTTGGTCTTTTGTTTTCTTATAAATTTTATCAGTCATTTTAAGTTGTTGAAAGTAGTTCATGCACTAGAATTTTTTATTGTGTCTTTTGGATTTTATCAGTCATTTTAAGTTGTTGGTTTTTACACAAAATATAAACAAACATGTTTCGTTGTCAATTTCTCCAACTAATTAAGATGATGTTTATTTTAATTTTTTTAGTTTCCTTTCTCTACAAGGTTTTGTTTATGGTATATTTCTAAATTATTTTTGCTATTAATTTATTAATTTATTTTGTACAAAAGATATGATAACTGGTACTGGTGGAAGTGGCATGAGGTAATATTATTAATTTTTTACCTTTTATTTGTTTAAAAAATTTATCGGACATTTTTAAGGTATTGTTTTTTTTACATAACATATGAACAAGCATGCTTTGATTTCTACTCTTTTCTACTCTTACTGCTTTGTTTTTGCAAAAGACATGATGAGTCGACTGCTTTCAACTACAGGTCAAAGTCCGCCGTTGCATCCTACTAATTGAAATGCATGAGGAGGTGATATTATTTTATTTTCTACACTTTGTTGGTTTGTAACATTTAACAGTCATTTTAATTTGTGGTTTCTATACAAAATAAGAAACATCATGTTTCGGTTTTCACGTTTCCTACTGATCGAGATGATTTCATTTTTTTATTTCTTAGTTTATTTTATATTAAGCTTTTGTTTATGGTCAATTTATGGATTATATTTGATTTTGATTTTAATTCGATAATTATTTTTTTACAAAAAACATGAAAACTCTAATGCTTTCGACTAGTCATGAAAGTGTATCATGAGATGAAATTAGAAAACATAAGGTTTGTTTAATTTTTTTTTTTCCATGGTTCAATATTTTGTGATAATAATTAACAAATCAAGACAAATATATAAGCAAAATATAAGCCATGAATTACAGGATTGTAGCCCGTTTGGCTAAGCATGTTTGACAGTTGAAAGAAAACGGACAAATCTCCTGAAGGAATAATTATATCTTGATAAGTGATGTGACGACGTTGGTATGTTCGTGATTCAAACCACTTCTCTACTGGTTGTGATGATAGGGCCAGGAACGGAGTGTCATGTTGTACTATCATCAGCTGAATTTCTATTCCTACGGAGTGTGATGTTGTACTATCATTAGCTGAATTTCTATTCCTACTGCTTGGGTTGTTGATACATGCATTCCTAATTGTGGGGGTGGGGGGTCATCGGTGCTTGGCTTCAGAAACATGGAAAATTTGATTAAATTGTCTGATGCGTATGATGGAGAGTTCTAGAGTTCGACTGAAGAAAAATATATCAAAACCCAAAATTGAAAATTTGGCATAACAACTACATTTTTCTTATGTTGTCGTTCCCACTAACCACACAAAGAGGGTATTAGAAACTTATACAAGTCAATAACTTAAAATTCACTGAAAACCTTAATTCGTTTATCATTTCTAAAATAAACTGCTCAAGGATTATCTCACACCATTGATTAGCAGATCAATTATTGGGCAAAATTTAGAGTATCCTTAATATAAAATTATTTTTTTACTCGGGGCAAAATGAAAAAGGGAGAGAGGTGTGTTGTCGTACAAATATTTTCGTCGTCGTCGTTTACACCGTTAAGGAAAGAGAGAATGAAAAAATGTGTTCTTCAAACCAAATTGATAATTAGGCCCCAATTTGGGGGTTATACTTTTGTGTGTATCATAAATTGAATGTTCCTTAATTAATACTTCATTTGTTGGATTGAGACCGAATATCAGATCAGACGGGATTATCCATTTTAATTTGATGCAAATCTCGAGTGTAATTATGACATTCAAAAATGATGTGTGGATCCCACTACAGAGATCGTTTACTTAAAGCACCAAGGTTTCCATCTCACCACAGATCGTTTACTTAAAGCACCAAGGATCCCATCATGGTGAACTCCACTCCCAATACCTCTGAAATTAGTCTCGAGAGTTCGTTGACGCTGAGATCAATCAAACTCGGATATCTATATTTTTTGATTTCTAGTGTATTTTTTCTACATTTCTATATTTTGGTTTATCAACATTTTGGTACGGATCGATATAGTATACCATACGAACACCAATGATAATTATATCTTCAGGATCAATTAAGTAAATTATTTTTCAATGTGTGAGCCTTAAATGTACAAAAAAATACAATTAATAATTGATGTTTACACAGGGTGCCTTACTAATGTTGACAAGGTGAAAATCGAGACACTTGAGAGAAAGATGAAAAATCTTCTGAATAAATACGTCTAGATAATCGCTGTGAAGGTATTGATATGTTCGTGATTCAAACCACTATTCTATCTGTTGTGATGATAGTGCCGGGAATAGCGTGTGATGTTTGTACTATCATCACTCGAGTTTCTAGTTTTACTGTTTAGGTTGTTGACACTTGCATTCCTGACTAGACTAGGGGGTACGTTAGTGTTTGGCTTCAGAAAATTGAAAAAGCTGAAGTGGATGATGGGTGTGATAGAGGATTCTAGAGTTGAATTGATGCGTGGCACACAACTTTATTTTGAGAGTATGCTCATCTACATATGATTTATTTGTAAACGGTTGTAAAAATGTATGTTCATCTTTCATTAAAATTGTTTTCATAAAATATCAAACATTTCTCCATTATTTATTTATTACAGTTTGTCGTGATATGTTGATAGGACTAGAACATCATCAGGTCAAGGCTGGCCCTGAGATTTCGGGGCACTAAGCATTCAACATATGAGATATTAATATTACTCAAAGTGCTTACAAGTTTGTTTGGTAGGTTAAAAATGAAATATTTCTCATGTTTATATAGTACTCAACCTCCTACTGCATAGTGAAAATTGATTTAATTCTACGGTTGATAGTGAGTGACTTAATGACTGTTATAGGTACGTTCTAGAACGCCAAGGTAAGTATAATAGATGGTTTGCTAGGGAGTTTCTAGAAATAACTACGACTTACTGACAACTTTCTACATATTTCAACAACATTCTTATCTAAAAAGTTGTCTACTTTGAGTTTTGGTTAGTTTTCTCGGTGAGAACTTGTTTGACCTAAATTTTCTCAATTTTTATCCAAATAGACGGACCGTAACAATCCATTCTCATTTCACAATCTTTAAGTAATAAAATAAATATTTTACAGTTTTCTAACAAGCACCTTATCAATTCAAATAACTGTATTTTAATGCCAAGGCAAACTTTGATGCAAAATGTTTTGATTTTTGTGAGAATTCTCGATGACAAAATAAATTTATCTGATATATTTAAATGATTATATGAATATTGCTCTTTTATCATACTTTTGAAATAAAATCATTATTTACACCTTTCTAATTAATTTAAAGTAACAATAAACGAAAAATCTATTCTAACCTATACTATGTTGTATATTAGGAGAACACCGACAAAATATAGACTATTGTTAAAAAAAAAAATCAAAATTTTACTTCTCTTATTTCAAATTTTATATGAGTATATATAGTATATACTGTATACATTGCAAAAAAATTGAAAATTAGGCCCTTTGAGGTTGGAGCCTTAAGCGCCGGCATTTATAGCCGGTTTTTCAATTTATTTATTTATTATTTTTCTAAAGAATTACAACAATGGAAAACAAAATTGAAACTTGAAAAAACTTGAGCTTAACTTTAAATTAAAAAAAAAATGAATTTAAACACCAAACAATTTTTAACTTCAAATTATTATTGAAGAAATCATCGTTTAAATCAAAGCATACAGGTATTGCGCATGTGTTGTCCAATGATTGAAACATGCTTAGTTCAATATCATATATTTAAACGTGTCTTCGGTCGACGGTGGCCTTTGTATTTGAGGGGAGTCAAATTCAATCGGATGCTTCTCTCGTACATGCCATAGTAATAAACCATAATCAATTGTGAATTCAAAATTGTAATATTCCTAAAGAAAAATAATATTAGTACGCAATAAATAATTTA
>NW_012192880.1:150936-285492 GCF_000504015.1 Erythranthe guttata
ATATATATATATATATATATATATATATATATATATATATATATATATATCATATATATACATATATATTAGGTTCACATATACACATATAGATAGAGACATATTTGCATCCTGGATTTCGGAACTTTGCAACGTCAAATCAGTAATCATAGCAGTATGCACCTCTAAAAGGTAATAAACCATTCATATTTCTCCGGCAATTGATATTATAATAAAAGTCTGTCAATAATTTTGTTCGTGTTGGTCTTTGTTTACATTATAATAATTATCATAATAAGAATATGAAAAGAAAAAATTGATTTTATTTTAGGGGTTATGACACATAACATAACCCCTCTTTAAGAAAAAAAGTTAGTACTAACCACCCTTCATTATTTTTAATAAGTCAAACCCCCTCAAGATCTTTAGCATATCTAATACCCGCGCATAAGGCCCAAATTTCGGCTTTGTTATTGGAAGCATATCCTATGCTTTTGGAAAATGGCATAATAAGTTACTTGTGCAATCTCTAATAATACCTCCAATACCTGCCTTACCTGGGTTGTTGATCGAGGAACCATCGATATTTAATTTAAACCATCCATCGGGAGGTGGTTGCCACTTGATGGTCAGGTTGAGCTGTTCTTTTTTATGGTGGTTTGGAGTAGTAATAAAGGAAGTATAGGAGCTCCATAATAGATGAAGGTTAATCGGTTTATTTTTGAAAATAAAGTCATTACGAGCTTTCCAAATAAGCCAAAAAATGGCCGCAGTTCGAGTAGAAGAAATGAAATTATTGGAGGGATGATGAAATAAAGCACAAAAGTGAATGTTAGGGGAGGTGTTCTGGATTGGCTGTCTAATAAAAATATTTCTGAAGGCTTGGCATTTAGAGAAAATGTGGGAAGATGTTTCGGGCTCTTGCAGACATAAAGAATATATATTGGACTCAATACATTTTCGCTTATAGAGGAAATCAGCAGTAGGGAGACAGTTATTCGCAAGTTGCCATAAGAAAAAAATTATTCTACGACTAATTTTCAGATTCCAAATGGAGTTCCAAGGAAGAGTAGGAAGTTGACTAGAAAATTTGGAAGACATAAGCCAATTATATGCACTATTAAGAGAGAATTCACCATTTGTCGTATGAGTCCATCTGATTGTATCAGAAATACTATGTAAAGGAATATGGGTAGCAAGGATTTTATTTTTAATAAAAGTAGGGATAAGATGGAGGATCTTAGACAAAACTCACGATTTAGTTCTACTCTTAATGAAGTTCGAAACTTTGTACTGTTTCATATCAGTAGGGATATGGTTGACGTAATCAGCAATGATTAAATTATCGACCCATTTATCATACCAAAAATTAATTTTATCTCCACTAACAACTATCCAAAAACAACAAGATCTAAGACCATTTAAGGTTTTATATATGTTTTTCCATAAGATACTATGATAGGGTTTAGGTTTGGCAGCATGGAAATTTTTTTTAGAGGGAAAATACTTGTTCTTTAGGATAGTAGAGATTAATGAGGATGAATCCAAAAGGAGTCTCCATCCAATTTTCATAATAAAAGCTTTATTGAGACAGTGAAGGTTTTTTATGCCAAGGCCTCCTAAAGCTTTTGGTTGACACACTGTTTTCCAATTAATAGGACTTTTCTTGTTTGTATTGGGACTGGCATTCCAGAGGAAGTTTTTTGCCAGTGTCTCCACTTGGTTAATGGTAGATTCTGGAAGCTTGAAAGAACTCATGGAGTAATTAGGAATAGTATTTAAAACATGTTGGACGAGCGTCGATCTTCCGGCGTACGAGAGAAATTTATTGTACCAGTTGGAGATTTTGTTTATACACAAACACATTTCGGTCTCTATTCTTCCTACTGATCTAGATGATTATTATTTTGATTTTTATTTGTGGTAAATTTCTTCATTGTATTTCGATTTTAATATGTTCTTTACAGAAGACATGAAGAGTGCAATGATTTCGATGAATGGTGGAAGTGGTTCATGAGGTGATATTTTATCGTTTGTATCTTTTGTTTGTTTATAAATTTTACAAGTTACTAGATAAGTTTTTCTTGCTTTTGTTAATTTAATTTTAGGAAAGACATAAATATTTTGTTGCTTTCGGGAGTGGTAGAAGTGGTTCATGAGGTGATATTTTTTTTATTTTGTATATTATGCTTGTTTATAAATTTTATTAGTTGTTTTTCAGTTGTTATTTTTACATAAAATTTGAATAAAATGGTTTCAATCTCTATTTTCCCTCATTTGTTTTTACAAATAAATTAAACATCTGTTGTTTGTAGCTACTCGTAGAAGTCTGTTGTTTGTAGTTACTTGGTATATAACGTTTATCAGTCCTTTTAGTAAGTTGTTTTTATACAAAATATGAAACAACATGTTTCGGTCTCTATTTTTTCTACTGGTCGACATGATTTTGATTTTTATTTATTAGTTTATTTTATTTTGAAGTTTTGTATCTGGTAAATTTAAGGATTGTATTTCGGTTTTAATTTGTTAATTATTTTAATTACAAAAAACATGAAACCTTTGATGCTTCCGACTGTCCTGAAAGTGGTTCATGAGGTGAAATTATGAAACAAAAGGTTTGTTTAACTTTATTTATATGGTTCAATATTTCGTAACAATAATCAATATATAAGCAAAATATAATCCATGACTTACACACTTATAGCCTGTTTAACACCAGAGAAAGAGGACAAATCTTCTGAAACGATAATTAGATCTAGATAAGCGCTTGCTGGGACGACATTGATACGTTCGTCAACTGTTCTCTTTGTTGTTCTTGATAGTTGCATTCCTGACTAGAGTAGGGGGAATATTAGTATGTCTTTGGAAATTGAAAAAATTGAAGTGGTTGGTAGGTCTGATGGAGGATTCCAGAGTTGGATTGATGCATGACACTCAATGTATGAAAACCGTTCTTTCAGCTACAGATTAGGGGAATCCAATGACCCAAACGATTCCGTTGTTAGATTGTCTTTTAGTCATCACCTAAACACTCTCCAGTCAAGCAAGTAATCATATCACAAAGACCACATGAATTTCTGATCATGTGTACAGTTGCGAGTGGTGCCTATCTGATAGCTATTGTTATGCAGGTCTATTTTATGCACGTATGTGATAAAATGCCTATGAGAGTTATCTAGTGGCATCATATGTTGTTGTAGATCGCATGTGTTGCTTCTGACTTGATTTAGGTCTAGCTGTGTTATGTGATAAAATCCCAATGGGAGCTATCTAGTGGCATCATATGTTGTTGTAGATCGCATGTGTTGCTTCTGACTTGATTTTGGTCTAACTGTGTTTCTAACTTATATTTTTCTATTGAATTATTTTAATTAGGTGTTGATGTGTTTTTCAATCTTGGGGAGCAACTCACCTAAATAATTTTTCCGTGAGGGTGCAAAATGCCTTTTTCAATTTTTGAGGGTGAGATTTGCCAAAATGATCATATGTTAGGGTGTAAAGTGTAATTTAGCCATTTTGTAAAATCCGATTTTCTAAATTATTTAATTTTATACTCTTTGGGTTGATTTTCCTTTTTTTGAGGGCTCAAGCGAAATGGTTGATGTATTTAGTTTTGTATGTGCTAGTATTGGATAGTTATGTTTCTCATCAATTTGATAAGAGATTCTGTTAGATAAATCATAAAGTAATTGATCAAAATTATGGACCAAGTAACAAAAATTGCCATTCATCACTAATTTAAATTAATTACATAACTAACTGTTGATCAATTAAAAAAAAAATCAACACTATCTCATTTATTTATGTTCTTCATCTGGCAGGAAAATAAGTGATGTTATATAACATGATACTCAAGGCACATCGGCAACAAGAAATGGAATAAAAATTTATTGTAGTAATGCAAGTTCATGTCAAGGGATACAACTGAAAATTGTTCACCAATTTCAAAAATCAAGCAACTTAAGCATCGTGTTTGAATGCAACTAGTACAACGGTTGACCCTATCGAATGTGCGCAGATCAAGTTTCAATAATTTGCTTTTAAATAGGATACGAACAGTTGTTGTTTGCATCTACTTGTTGAAGTCTGCCGCTCTTAGGCTGCTAGTTGAAGTGTACGAGGAAGTTGATATATATATATGTATATATATATATATATATATATATATATATATATATATTATACTTTGTTTGTAAATTTTATCAGTCATTTAAAATTGTTATTTCTACACAAAATATGAAAGGACATGTTTTAGTATCCATTCTTCCTACTGATCCAAAAGATTTTTATTTTAATATCTTACTTAGTTTTATTTGTCGAAAATTTGTTGCTTGTATTTCGATGTTACTTTGTTATTTTTTTCTTCCAAAATACATAAGAGCAGGATACTTTCATTCTTGTAGAAGTGGTTCATTAGGTGATATTTTTTATTTTGTATTTTTGTATGTTTATAAGTTTTATATTATAAGTGTTTGTTTTTATTAATTCAACTTTAAAAAACACATGAAGATTTTGCTACATTCTGGAGTGGTAAAAGTGGTTCATGAGGTGATAGTATTTTTTTTTATTATTTATAAAGATCATTAGTCCATTTAAAATTGTTGTTTTACGTAAAATATGAACAAACAGGTTTGGATCTCTATTCATCCTTATTTATTTTTGTGAAAGACATTAAACAAGTGTCGTTTGCATCTACTTGTAGAAGTCCGTTGCTTTAGACTACTAGTGAAAATATATTAGGACATTTTTCACATTTTGTTGGCTCAGAACTTCTATCATTTATTCTAATTTATTGTTTCTCTACAAATATGAGCATACATTTTTCCGTATCTATCGTTCCTAATGATCCATATGATTTTTATTTTATTTTCTTACTTCCTTTTATTCGTAAGGTTTTGTTTCCGGTAAATTTTTAGATAATATTTCGATTTTAATTTGTTAATTGCTTTTAAAAAATACATGAAAAATATGGTGCTTTCGGCTGCTCATGGAAATTCATGAAGTAATATTTTTTTATATTGTGTGTTTTATTTACTTATAAATTTTATCAGTCGTTTTAAGTTGTTTTTACGCAAAATATGAACAAACATGTTTCGGTGTCTATTTCTCTTACTAATCGAGATAATGTTTATTTCAATTTTTTAGTTTTATTTATTTATAAGGTTTTGTTTCTTGTATATTTCTAAATTATTTTCTCTTATAATTTGTTTGATTGTTTTTATTAAAAGACATGAAAACTCCGTTGCTTTCAGTTACAAGTGAAATAGTTGATGAGGTAATATTTTTATTTTGTACCTTTTATTTGTCTAAAAAAATTGTTGGTCTTAAGTTGTTTTTACAAAAGATATGAAGAGTTCGTTACTTTCAGCTACAGGAAAACGTCAGTTGCTTCAGCCAGGGGCGAGTCCACCACTTTGACAGGATAGACTCAAGCCTACCCTCAAATTAAATTTATTGCATTAAACTATATCTATAATTGTATTTAGCCATCTCATTTTTTTATTAATTAACCCACCCAAAATCTAAATAAATGTAAAAAAGTTCCTAATTTTTTTTTCCTTTTTCTCTTGTACCTGTTTTATGATTTTGTCATATTTTATACAAAAACAAGTTCTAAATTTGTTTCGCGGGCGCTGCCCTCGAATCCCAAAAAATTAAGCCCACCCATACAAAATTCATGGACTCGCTACTGGCTTCAGCCTACTGATTGAAGTGCATTAGAAGGTAATATTATTTTATTTTCTACACTTTATTGGTTTTTAGCGGTTATCAGTCATTTTATTTTGTTATTTCTACACTAAATATGAAGGGGTCTTGAGATATAGGTCCTTAGTGATAAAATTAATTAGAACTAAATGACAAGCTCAATTAAACATTCGCTTCACATCCTTTATAAAATTTATTTCGAATATGCCCTTTCACTCATCTTTATTTTTTCAATTTTCACTCTAACATTTTCTACATTATTATAGAAAGTTTTTTTTTTCCTTATTTTTTATATTTTATTGGAAATTACGGGAAAAAAAATTGTTAAATAATTCAGCAAATTTTAAAAATACTATCGTGCACTATAATTTTTACACTATTATTAAAAAACAAATCCTACATGATATTGAAAATTACGAAAAAAAAATTATTTTTCGTTTTGTTAATTCAAGCTATATATATATATATATTTATTTTTTTTTTTTGTCAATACTATAGTATACCATGTAGACTATGGTATACTACAGTGTACTATAGTCTCCTACGGTGTACTACCAAACTCTAGCAGCCAACAACACCCAATCTCGCCAACCCTAGTCGTAAAACACAGCAGCCGTCAAACCCTAGAAGCCAACACCGCCGACCACCGCAGCCCCCCAACACCGCCGACCACCGCAGCCCCCAACACCGCCGACCACCGCAACCCCCCAACACCGCCGACCACAGCAGCCCCCAACACCGCCGACCACCGCAGCCCCAACACCGCCGACCACCGCAGCCCCCCAACACCGCCGACCACCGCAGCCCCCAACACCGCCGACCACCGCAGCCCTCCAACACCGCCTCGACCACCACAAACCCCCAACACCGCCTCGACCACCACAACCCCTCGTCATCGCCTCGACCACCACAACGCCTTGCCGGAAGATAAAGAGGCGAGAGGGAGAGGGAGAAGAAGAGGCGAGAGGGAGAGGGAGAAGAAGAGGCGAGAGGGAGAGTGAGCGGCGAGAGGCGAGATAGAAAACAAAAAAAATCTGAGAGGAAGAGGCGAGAGGGAGAGGGAGCGGTAAGATGCGAGAGAGGAAAAAAAAATGATTAGTTGAATAAACGTGGAATATCATATTTAGGGTATAAGGGCAAACTAGGGATAAAATAAAAATTAGGGATGTGGGTCATATATTATTTCAAAATAGGGATTTAATTAAAAAATTAAATTTAAGGTTGTCATTTAGTTCAAATTAGGTTTCATTTAAGGGACTCTTAGCATATTAACCCAAATATGAAACAACATGTTACGGTCTCTATTCTTTTGACTAATCGAGATGATTTTTATTTTATTTTCTTAGTTCTCATTATTCAAAGGTTTTGTTTCTTGTAAATTTAAAGGTTAAATTTTGGTTTTAATTTTATTAATATTTTTTTACAAAATACATGAAAACTCTGATGAATTCGACTAGTCGTGGAAGTGGTTAATGAGTTAAAATTGTAAACATAAGGTTTGTTTAACTTTGTATCTATGGTTATTTTATAGGGGTTATTTTACAAACACCGCTCATTCAATTTTTGACTTCATGATAAACCTATTTTATTAATTGATATTTGATATAAGTCCATTTGACTTAAATTATCCAAAATGCCCTTATCATATTCTCTCTCCAAAATAACTCCTCACAAATCTCACGTTATTTCAGCTTTTCTTTTATTTTTTTTTCACAAAGCTTTTTTTTATTTCAATTTTAAAATAAAATATTGCTTTTAATTTATTTCAGTTTTTTTATTTAGTTTTTTATTTTATCCACCATGTTTAAATAATATGGTTTTCAACACCCAATTTTATTTTATTTTTTTGTTTTTTTTTCCCATTTTTATTTTATTTTTTCCACCAGTGCTACGAAAATTAAAATCCACTATATACTCATCGAAAACTAATATAAATTTATCAAAAACCACTGTAAAATTACAGTAAAATTCACTATAAAATTAACTTAATCCACTTTAATAGTAACATAATACACAACAAACATATCTAAATTCACTAAAAACATACGTAATCCATACTAACACAACTCAAAATAACAAACCTAAAAAAAACATAAATTCAAAATTTGAAAATCCACTATTTAAAACGTAAACCACTACTATGTTCAGAAAAAAGTACAAGACCAGTACACCACCACCAACAAGGTCGACGAGGGTCACCAAATCAATCAGAACGAGAGAAAAATTAATTAGCAAATGAAAACCAAATTCAAAAAGCAAATCTTGGTGTCATACCATTGTTGGTGGGAACAAAATCCGGGAAGCTTTCATAAATAAATTATTTACAACCTATTAATATTGCATAAATCTGTTGAAACGAAAAATGAATTAGGGAACAATAATGAAAACCACTATGCATAAACAACTATATAAACATGAACACCACTCTGCATAAACATCTATATAAACATGAAAACCACTATGTGTAAATTGCTATATAAACATGAAAACCACTCTATATAAACAACTATATACACATGAAAACCATTTTGTATAATTATCGAAATTCAGTATAAATTCATCGAAAAACCACTATGTATACTTATCGAAATCCACTATAAATTTATCGAAATCCACTATGAAATTAACAAAGTTCACTACACAATACCGAAGAACATAAAAAACATATAAGATTTATGCCTTACTTTTTTCAAAATTAATCCAAAGTCCAACGAAAAGTTGCCGATAAATTCATAGTACACAAGCAGCCTGGGCCTTTTTTCGAATTGAAGAAAAAGAGTTATACTCAAAATTGAAGAACATAATTCTAAGTTTCGTATGAACATTTTCGATTATCAAAGAAAACAAATTATCTAATTAAAAGTTGAAAGGCTCCAAAAAATCAAGTAAAAACATGAACAAGAATTAATTAAAATTCTCCATTTTTCATATTACCCATACATCTCGTTAGCCCCGCCGCAAAAAAAAGGCCACCTCTTCTCCGTCAGTTGGGAAAATGCAGATTTGGTCCTAGTGGATGAAGGAACGGCGGCGGCTGATATGGTGGATGGCGAGGAGGCAGGCAGAGGCGGTGATAATGGGGAACGCGGTGGAGCAGGATGTCTCATCCGCGGTGAACAATACTGAGATTTGGGGGAAGAGATCGCAACTGGCGGCTACTGTTGAAAGAAGAGAGAAGAGAAATCCGAGAAAAAAACAAAAAAAATCAGAACGTGAGTTAATATAGGGTTAGGTGAAGGGTTTAATAGTGAATTAAATTATTTATGATTAATTAAAAAATATTTTGAATTTATCTTAAAAGGTGGAATTCTTGTTGGGTCTCTCTTAATAGCACAATGTATATGAGGAGGGGGGGGGGGGGGGTGTGTGTTGTCAAATAATCCCTATTTTATAACAACAATTAACAAAGCAAGACCTAATATATAAGCAAAATATAATCCATGAATTACATGCTTAATAACATATGATAGTACTTCTAAAAAACGTGTCTCTATAATTTGTAAATGTAGATGAATAAATTTAGAATAGCAATTTAATAACTATGCAAGAGGAAAAAGAAGAGCTTCATAAATAAAATGATAAGAAGAAGATAACATCTTCACCATGAACACTCCACCGTATCACCAATTATGTTCCTTTGAATCGAAAGCTAAACAAACATCTAATCCTTATCACAACAAAACAAGCAATCTCATCATCAAATATCGGTCATCTCTCATCATCATAATTCATCGATGCATTCGACTCAAGCAAATTGTTTTTATTTTTTAACGATAAAAGCAATAAAAAAATCTAAAATAAAACATCTTCAATAAAAACCTAAGGCATGCAACTAAAACAAATAAGCACAAAAACATGTTTTTCCACCCCCAAACTTAAAATGTTCGTTGCACTCAACGAAATTAGAACAAAGTTGAAGGATAGAAAACACCTGACTAGTCGGAGTCGATGTGATCGGGGTGCTCCTCCCTATCTCTCTCATGCTCCTCGTCGTTGGAAATCTCGGGTACGGGCTCAAGAGTCGGTGTTGGTAAAGGTCCCGGCTCGACACAATCGGGCGTCCCACATCCCAAGTGTCGTACAATGGCTTGTAACATCTTTCCCAACCATCGTTGGAGTGCCTCCACCGTGTTGAATTTATGCTCGACGGTAGCCAACTGGTTTCTTGTGAGTATCATCTCTCGCTCCATCTTTTTCCGGAATCGTCAATCGGCATGTGAGCTTGAGGCTTCTTGGTCGTTTCTTGCTTGACGTTGAGGAGCGGCGTCAAATTCGGCCAAGACTTGTGCTCGTCGTGGATTGCTTCCTTGAATTGCGAGGCCGCAAAACGCCAATTGGCTTTCGGATGTTGAGCTTGATGTCGTTCGGTTTCTTGAAGACTTTCTTATGTTTACCCAACCCCGTGATGAGGCTAGGGAAGAATATCCCCTTGGAGTTATCGTGCATAGTCCGCCATAAGTGATCGTAGATAACACCACCGATATCGACCGGCTTGCCCGTGATGATGTAGTAAGATCACACCGTTCGTGGTTGATTCGACTAAGAGAGGTGGTCGGAATCACGTTGGCACAAATAAACGTCAACCACACTTTGCCTTCGTAGTTGATGCTTTTCCAACTTAGCTCGTATTTCTTCTTCTCCGAACGTTCAAGCCATATCGGATTCCCATCACATAGTATCTCACCAATTTGATCATTGGTGACTTCAGCTCGCATGACATCCCAATCGAGTCTTTGGTAGCGGAGTCCGTAGTAGTGGTTGATGCCACTCATCCGCCACTTGACATGAATGTTTCGTAGCACACTTGCGGAATAATTGGGAGTGACGAGTGCCAATGTGTTGGCATAGAATTCTCGGATGATCAAGATACTGTAAGTGGGTTCCGGTTCACACAACCTTTGCCACCCTTGTTTGATGATTTCTTGATTAAGGTTGGCAAAGTGTGGTAGAGTGATCGTGAAGGCGCGCTCCATAATGAGTTTCTTCTTAGTTTGTTTCTCGAATAGGGCGGTGGCTCCATCGACACTAAAAGCTTCTTTGTCGGGTTTCGGAACCAACGTTTCGTTGGTGGATCCTTTATTTCCTCTCCTTTTTTCAAAGATCATGCTTCGCCCGTACGGCCTCTCTTGTTGGAAGACATGATTGGAAAGCTTCGAAGAGATTTGGTGAGAATTGAACCCCCAAATTTGGTTGGAGCAATTTATCGAACACCTTGTGGGCGTGCCTTGAAGAGTTAGATTGTGGAGAATTTGGATCGATTCTCTAGCCTCCCTATAATTATCAACAGAATATAAGATTTAAGGAATTTGGGATTGAGTATTTTGTGTGAATTTTGAAGTGAAATTCGAAAATTGAAAAATTTGGTGCGTGGGTTTGAGAGAAAGTAGGAAAAGGGTATGAGAATTTGTGGAAAGAAATCTGATTTGTTTTTTTAATACGCCCAAAAGTCGTTTCGGATGGCTGTCCCCGAAATTTGAACTACATTTCGGACATCCGTCTCAAAAGTCGTAGGTTGAATTTCAAGACTGGGCTTTTGAACGGCCGTCTGGAAAATTGAGTTATATCTCGCTCGGTCGTCTGAAAAGCCGTAGTTGGAATTTCGGCATCAAGATTTCACACGGTCGTCCCGAATTTCCTTTGTATTTTCAGACGCTGTCTCAAACGCCGTGAGTTGGCTTCTTCCCTCTTAAGCTCGGACGGTCACCTGGATTTCTTCTTGTATTTTTGGACGGTCGTCTGGACTTCTTAATTGCAATTTTGACCCTGAAAAATAAAAATCAATTAAATTAATTAGAATGCATGCGTAGGAAAACAAAAACAAAACATAAAATTAAAGAAAAAATACGAAAAGCAATAAAGCTCGGGTTTCCTCTCGAGAAGCGCTAAGTTTAGAGTCTTCAGCTTGACGTTGCTTCTTTATTTTCACGAAAAAGTGACCAAAGCCACTTGACGTTCATTATTATCTCCCCAATAAGGCTTGAGCCGACTCCCTTTCACTTTGAACGCACACTCCGAATCACGATCCCTTATTTTGACTACTTCATGAGGAAGAATTTCTTGGACAATTAACGGTTCCAACCACTTTGATTTGTGGTTGCTTGGGAATAACCAAAAACGGGATTTGCACAATGACACCAATTGTCCTTTGTGAAATTTCCCTTTGACTTTATCCTTACGACCCCAATAGCTTGCAGGCGCTTTCTCTAGTGGCTTGTTTGGCTCTTTGAGTAGTTTCATCCGTTTCTTCGCGCCCTCATTACCGTCAACATCCCAAAACTATGCTTGAAGTCTTCGAATTCTTCGTCTTCGTTATTGCTTCTTTGCTCTTGAAATTGTGTAAAAAGAGGACTCTCAATTGTGTGCTTGAGATAGCTTTTTATAGGGTGGAAAATTAGGGAAAAGGCAGTTTCCTTGTAACTTTTGGAAGTTTCTTTACCGCGCAGTCTTTCCTTCTCGGATGCTTGACTTCTCCAATTTTGTCCACAACTTCTTCTAAATAGTAGTTTTGACCTACAACTTATTCAATTCTTCAATTTGTGCCTGAAACACAATAAATCAAAACATTAAGCACCAATGGGATGCATAAGCACGGAAAAGCTCTAATTAAAAGATATGATTAAGTGTAAAAATATACACTGAACAGTTTCCTATGGGATGCATAAGCACGGAAAAACTTAGTATTGCTATCACCTTCTTTGAGCCAAGTAATCCTAAATCTTTGTTTTCAAAATATCTCTTTCTTTTTAAAGAGAAACTGGAGGTCTTTTCTAATCTCAATCTTTTTTTGGTGAAGTTGGGCACTATAGTTACTATAAAAATCCCTGGTAATTTTTTTTGAAGGAACAATTTTAGTATCAATTTATAACTCTAAATTGCCAAATATATGCTTTTTCCATCATTTAGACTTCTCCTGGAACTTCAAACATTTTTGTCCAAATGAGGAATTAATTAGAAACTCAAAATCATTCCATACTTCATCAACAATGTTAATAAAATCATCAATCAGAAACCATGCAATTTCATATCTAAAAGGTTTCCTAAATCTTAAATTGTAGTCATGAGTGTCAAGCATAATAGGTGAATGATCAGAGGAACTGGAAGCGAGATGATAAACTTTAGTATTAGGATATTGATTAATCTAATTAATATTTCCTAATGCTCAATCCAATCTGATGGCCACTAAAGCCAAGGTCTAAGAGACCACATGTAGCAATACAATCTCTGAACTCACAAATTATTTTCATAGAAGGTTTGTTACCACCTTTTTTATCATTAGGATTCAAAATATTATTAAAGTCTCCCATAATTAACCAGCTTATATTTACAGACATAGATATATCAATTAATTTGCCATACATGTGCTTGGAGGTGTGGTTGGGGATAATTATATATTGTTGAGAGCAAAAAGTGACGAGTTCCATGACTCGCAGATACTATTGAGTGAACAGTTTTGTTTGTCTTGCGAAATGGGACTCGCAGATACTATTGAGTGAACAGTTTTGTTTGTCTTGCGAAATTGGTGAACTGTCACCAAGTTACTGATCCATAAAATCCATATCCCACATGCATTTCCAATAGATGAAACGAAAATATAATCAGTAAAAGGTAATTTATGAATAACTGCGATATCTCGGTCTTCATGTAGGCGAGTTTCCAAATAATAAAGACTTGAGGGTGAAATCTATTAATGAGATCTCTAGCCGAAATTAGAAAATCAGGGCAGTTTATCCCTCTACAACTTCAAGACAGAAACTTCATTTGGGGGGTGTGGGTTGGAAATTTGGAACGAGTTTCCTGTTGGAGGAGGTTGTATATGGTTCATATTTTCTCTTTAGTTTAACAATGAGTCCATGTGGGGATCCATGGAACTTAGAGGGTTGGTTCATATTTTCTCTTTAGTTTAAAAATGAGTCCATGTGGGGATCCGTGGCATTTAGAGGGTTGAGTGGGAGGGTGTCCCGTCAAAATTGACTCTATCGGCCCCGAACGAAGATTTCTCTTTCTTGAGGCACTTCCACCAATACTCTTTGGGTAAAGGCAGGCTGGACGACATATAATGGCTCGTTTGATATGGTTGTATCATCTACATGTTCAGCCGTTGTAATAACTGAATAAACGGATTTTTAAATCCGTGAATAAAACGGCGTCGTCCAACTTATATAAGCGTGGGCGCACTTATAATTCAGCGTTTTATTAAGTTTAGTAATGAATGATAGAACTGTGTCGTTTTGGAGAGATCAGAGGCGTAGGCACACCTGACCTGCATCGGAAGCACCACACATAACCCTCAACTCCTTCACATGCTGGCAGTATAAGAAGACAAGGAGGGAGCGGACAACTTTTGTCCATTTCCTTGGTATTTCTTAGGTTAATATAGATTAGTTGTATACTATAGCAATTTGTCATATCAACCCTAGAATATTAGAGCCGCCGCCATTGTTAACTGGGGAGTTACTATTGTTGCAGGTTTTTCTCATTATCAGAGTTAGAAGATTGAAGATAAGGTGGAGTTCATAACATTTGGTATCTAGAGCCTTCGTTTCTGGTCATCCTCACCTTAAATGATGACTAGGAGTCATATGAGAACATGGTCAAGTGATAACACCATATCTGATGCAGAGGTTTATTTAGATGAACAACTGGCTTTCAACAAGAGGATTCAAGGAGAGATGAGTGAGATACAAGCCAATTTCCAAGATGAAATGGCTAAAGGAACAGTGGAAACTAACCAGAATATTGAAGATCTAAGTAAGCTGGTGGGAGAGCTGGTGAAAGCTGTCAATGGGAACCATGGAAAAGCTCCTTACACTCAAGGTAATTCCTCTGAAAATCCTCTATGGTTTTCTAAAAACACACATTGTACACAACCTCAAATGCGTGTAGAAGTGGGAAATTTTAGTAGTCCTGGTAGAGGAGGGGAAAATAGAACTGTCAAAGTAGAGTTTCCAAAGTTTGATGGGGAATTACCTAGAACTTGGTTGAGGAGATGCCTCAGATACTTTGCTCTGAATCCTATGAGTGAACAGGAGAAAGTGCAATTTGCATCTATGCATCTAGAGAAAAAAGTTGAAGATTGGTACACTGATTACATTGAGCAATTGAAAGGATTGGGGTGGGAGAATTTTACCAATATGATATTGGATAGGTTTCTGGAAGAGGAATGAGTCAGTTTAATTGCTGAAGTCAATAGACTTCGCCAAGAGACTACTACAGTGGAGGAGTATAGATTGAAATTTGAACATCTGAAAGCATTTGTGAGCAAGAAACATAAATCATTCACCGAAAACTATTACCTGGAATACTTTGTTGAAGGGCTCAAAGATAGCATCAAGAATGTGGTAAAAATGATGAGACCTATGACCCTATCCCAAGCCACACAACAAGCCAAGTTACAAGAGGGGAATGCTGATCATATCACTGAAGAAATCAAGAGCACTGTGAAGTCTGCCACCACTCATTTGAAGGTTTACAAACCAGTTTTACAAGATTCTAGAGCCCAACAAACAGAGAGAGAAGGGGTAAATAATAAGAAATTGACTAGACCAGAATTGGAAGAAACAAGGAGGAAGGGATTATGCTACAATTGTGATGAGAGATACACTCCTGGACATAGGTGCAGAAGGTTTTTCCATATTGAGTGTGTGCCATTGCCAGATGATGAAATCTATGAAGAAGAAGTAGAACAAATAGCAGAAGAAGTAGCAGAATTATGTATGTAAATATCCTTCAATGCTATTACTGGCCAGGTCATTCAAACCAGACTCAAAATACTTGGGAAATACAAAGGACAACCTATAACTATACTTCTGGACACTAGATTCACACAGTTTCTTGGACTCTCAGACTGTATTGAGGTTAAAATTTGACAGAGTGTGCAACAAAAGAACTAAAGTGAAGGTGGCCGGAAAACTCCAATTGGAGTGTGACTCATTCTGTTCAGCATTCCAGTCGGAGATGGGTTGATGCAAGTTTGAGATCAGTGTGACTCTTTTGGAGTTGGGGGGATGTGATCTAGTACTAGGAGTTGATTTCATGAAGAAGTTTGCACCACTCTCTTTTGATCACAGTGTCTAATCTACTACATTCAATTATGAAGGGAAATAGGTGATGCTCAAGGGTTCCAGATGATTAATGGGGATGAACTACAAGAAATGTTACACAATAGAGAGATCAACACTCAGAAGTAGAAGAAAACGAGAAGAGAGTTCCCACTTAAATCAAGGAAGTCAGTAGTGAATTTGCTGAAGTATTCCAAAATCCCACTAAGCTACCACCAATTAGGAAGGCTGAACACTCAATTCCTCTCAAAGACAATGCTCAACCATTGAAATCTCAACCCAATAGATACCCATTCATACAAAGGAAAGAAGTGGAAGCCATGGTGCAAGAGATGTTGAATGCTGGGATCATACAATCCAGTAACAGCCCATTTGCATCACCAGTGCTGCTAGTGAAGAAAAATGATGGATCATGGAGGTTTTGTATGGATTATAAGAAACTGAATTCCATGACCATCAAGGATGGGTACCCAATTCCTCTAATTGATGATCTATTGGATGAGTTGGGATGAGCTAAGTTCTTCTCCAAAATTGACCTCAGAGCTCGTTACCATCAGATTAGAATGAGCCATGGAGATGTAGAGAAGACTGCTTTTGTAACTTCTGCTGGACATTATGAGTTTCAGGTGATGTCCTTTGGGCTCACTAATGCTCCTGCTACATTCCAAGCACTGATGAATGATGTTTTTAGGAATCATATGAGGGATTTTGTGTTGGTATTCTTTGATGATATACTCATCTACAACCCTGATATGGAAACTCACCAACAACATGTGAGGAAGGTTTTGGAGTTGCTCAAGAAAAATCAATTGTATGCCAAGATGACTAAGTGCAGTTTTGGGCAAAGACAAGTGGAGTACTTGGGACACATCATCACTGAAAAGGGAGTGGGAATAGATCCTAGCAAAATAGACAGTGTAAAGAACTGGCCAATCCCCACCACTATGAAGGCTCTTAGAGGATTTTTGGGCTTGACAGGTTATTACAGGAAGTTTGTGAGAGGACATGGGGAGATACCCAAACCATTAACACAACAATTGAAAAAGGGACAATTCCAGTGGAATCTGGAAGCCCAGGGAGCTTTTGAGAAACTGAAAGAAGCTATGACTACTACTCCAGTGCTGCAATTGCCAGATTCTAAAGATAAATTTGTGATTGAGACTGATGCATCATATTATGGGATTGGAGCAGTACTGATGCAAAAGGGTCACCCATTAGCATACTTAAGTAAGGAACTGGGAGCTAAGAACCTAGGGTTATCCATATATGAAAAGGAATTCCTAGAAATATTTTTGGCACTGCAGAAATGGAGAGCCTACCTCATATGTGGAACTTTTGTGATAAGAACAGATCAAAAGAGCTTAAGATATCTATTGGAACAAAAACTTTCCACACCATTACAGCATAAATACCTACGCAAACTACTCGGCTTCAACTATACCATAGAGTATAAGAAGGGAACTGAGAATAGTGCAGCTGATGCGCTCTCCAGAAGAGAAACTGAGATAACATTGAATGAAGTGACACTAATCCAACCTATGTGGATTCAAGAGGTTATACAAAGTTATGATAATGATGAAGAGTCACATGAAATTATTGCTAATTGCTCATTGAGGTCACTTCATGTATCATTTTACCAGTACAGTGGGGAGATTATAAGATTCAAAGGCAAAATCTTTGTAGGGAGTCCACAAGATATGAGGAAGAACTTGATTGAGCAAATGCATGGAAAAAGAATAGGAGGGCACTCTAGAATCTAGAACACTTACCAAAGAATCCAAGGGGTGTTTCTCTAGCCTGGGCTCAGAAGTCATGTATAAGAATGGGTCAAGAATTGCCACATCTCCCAATTGAGTAAGCATGAAAATGTTAAAACACCAGAACTTCTCCAACCTTTACCTATTCTAGAGGGTGCCTGGACTTTCATTACCATGGATTTCATTGTGAAACTGCCCAAATCTCATGGGAAAGAGAGCATATGGGTGGTAGTTGATAGGTTTACTAAGTATGGACATTTCATAGCTCTCTCACAACCTGTGACAGCTTCTTCTCTGGCTCAAGTATTCATTGAAGAGATCTATAAGCTACATGGACTGCCAAATTATATCATTTCTGACAGAGACCCCATGTTCACAAGCCATTTTTGGAAGGAGCTAATGCAATCCTTAGGAGTGCAACAACAACTGAGCACTGCATTCCATCCTCAGACTCATGGACAAACAGAGCGAGTAAACCAATGTTTGGAATCTTACTTGAAGTGCATGTGTGGGAAAATGCCAAAGAAATGGAGCTCCTGGATCCCATTGGCTGAATGGTGGTACAATACCACTTTTCATTCTACAATCCATATGACACCTTTTGAAGCTCTGTATGGTTACCAACCACCCCAATTGAGATATGGTCCCCACTTGCTCAAAAAGACAGAATGAGTCAGAGTGTGGATGGAAGAACACCACATGGTTGCTCAGCAATTGCCGAAACTACTAGGAGAAGCACAAGCTAGGATGAAATTCTATTCTGATCAAAGCAGAAGTGAAAGGAATTTTGAGAAAGGGGAGTTAGTTTATCTAAAACTTAAATCTTATAAACAACTAAGCTTGAGGAAAAGCCACTTATGGAAGCTCACTCCAAAGTACTGTGGTCCATTTCCCATTCTTAAGAATATTGGACCAGTAGCGTATGAGCTTGGTCTTCCATCTGACGGCATAGTGCACCTAGTGTTTCATGTTTCGCAACTAAAGAAACATATAGGGACAAATGCTCAGGTATCTACCAATATACCACCCCTTGATGAAAACAGCCAATATCTTCTAGTGCCAGAAGAATGATCAAGAAGAACAATATTGCCCTGGTGCAGTGGTTAGTAAAATGAATTCATCTGCCCAAGGAGGAGGCTACTTGGGAAAATGCAAATGAGATGGGGACGAAGTTTCCCACTTTTCAGCCATGAGACATGGCTTAAGAAAATGAAAGAGTAGTGTAATAACCGAATAAATCGATTTTTAAATCTGTGAATAAAACGGCGTCATCCAACTTATATAAGCGTGGGCACGCTTTTATAATTCAGCGTTTTATTAAGTTTAGCAATGAATGATAGAACGGTGTCATTTTGGAGAGATCTGAGGCGTAGGCATACCTGATCTGTATGGGAAGCACCACACACAACCCTTTACTCCTTCACATGCTGGCAGTATAAGAAGATAAGGAGGGAGCTGACAAATTTTGTCCATTTCCTGGTAATTCTTAGGTTAATATAGATTAGTTGTATACTCTAGCAATTTTTCATATCAACCCTAGAATATTAGAGCCGCCGCCATTGTTAACTGGGGAGTTACCATTGTTGGAGGTTTTTCTCATTATCAAGAGTTAGAATATTGAAGATAAGGTGGAGCGCATAACAACCCTAGGTTTAATGTTAGTTTACTTTATAGATGTTTGTGGGTTGCGGTCTTGGAGGTTTTGGCTTGTTTTTGGAAGTTTTTATTTGGGCTGGGGGAAAACCGATTGAAATTGAAAGGGTTCAAAACCCAGTGGATGGGTTAGTTCATTGCTAAGTGGTGAACTCTCTTCTCCTGGGTAAGAGTCAGGCTTGGGGAAAGTGGCTTGATTGGGATCAATTGAAGGGTCCGGATAGTGACGGGATTCTGCCACGATTGGCTCGAAGTTGAGGGTTGAGATCATGGGGTTACTTTGCATAGTAATTTTACGCAAGAAAATCGAATTAGTACATACAAATGTTGATGTGACTTCATTGCTGACGTCATTAGGATTGTAGTGGACTTTTCAGAATTCAAAGTTTATTTGTTGTTTTCCCAAGTCGGTTGATTCTCTAAAGGTGTAGAGAATTCTCTTTTTGTCATTTGTTGTTTTCCAGAAAGACGACAGTTGTCACCGTCCATATCGAGATTGGTTCCTTCTTTGCCTTCTTGTTGCTGACGTAAGAGATTGTCATTATCTTCTAATTTTCTTCATGTTCTTTGGTTTCTCCATTGTTGTCCATTAAATCTAGATTTTGTAATGCAGTGAATTTGGTATGCATAGTAACATGTTTGTAACCTTTTTTTTTTTACTTAACTCCTCTGCGTGCTTATCTTTTTCTTGATCAAAATTTGGTTTTCTGGATTTGCCCTCTGTTGTTCTGCCATATAATTTATTTTTGTCGTATTGGAAGTTGTCCTTAGTTTTGTTTGTACCTAGATTACGGACCAACTTTCTTCTTTGAAAACCCAGCCTTCGATCGATGAATTGCCAATCATGGAAATTTTCACCATTTTTTGACTATGTGAGAATCTATAACTATTACTTCCTTTGATTCTTTTTCAATACATTGATTTTTAAAATGTCCAATTTTTCCACATCTAGTAAAAAAGCATGTACCAAATTCATATTTGATGCTCTGTTTTTGGTTATTAACTATAACATGAGAAAGGAAACAATGTAAAAACCTTGGTCAAGATCGGTAATACTAGTTTTTCCTTTGTTTTCCATATTCAATGTAAATAGATGTCTAGATCTGAAATTTTTTTTCTAAGCCCAAGAGTATGGATGATGAGAGCCTTTTTCCGCGGCTTGTAGAGTTCCTTAAGCTCTTCTTTCTCAAAAGTAACAACTGGGACATTTGCCTAGTTACAAACAGGAGTATCTATTTCCTCCATGATTTGGTCTTCATCAATATGCTCAAACCATGTTGGAAAGTAGATGTGCTTCGATTCCTTCATAAGTATTTCTTTATACGATCAATTTATGTGACAATTGTATCCACTAAACTCGAGTTTTTCCAATAAACCTTACCTTGCATATGTGACTCTAAGATCTCAAATTCTGGGTTGTGGGCCGGTAGGTTGTTTGTTGTCAAATTGTAGGTCGGTGGGTTATGTGCTAAATTGATTTTACTATATAATTGGGTTGTAACAGGTGGCAGGTGGAAGTGGATTAGGTAAAAGGTTAGGTTGGATCGGGGGTGGGGGTGGTTCTGGTGGTTGTTCTTCAAGAAGAAAAAGTTTCGTCGGAGAAGAAGTTTCAAAGAGTGTTTTTTTCTAGAGAGAGAGTTATCCATCTTCTTCTTTTTCAATTTTTTGTGCGAAAATGACACGGTAAAAATCTGACTTATAGAACAATCAATTCAATGTGCTTGGGTAGTCGTCCTGAGCTGTTGTTTTCGTTCTTCCTCGCATTTGTTTTCATATTTAACTCGTCTTCAGCTATTGATCCGAAGGGATCGATAATTAATTTCTCAAGCACAAGACAGTTCTCTACAATGTAGCGGACCAATTAAACTTCATTTGTACGACCATAATAGCCCCAAAATTTGAACACTTTAAGTTGATTGTGAGGAAAACCTATTTCATCCTTGATTGGAAATATTTAATCCATCTCTGCTTCGAAGATCATACAAGAACTTAAAAACAAATTCCTCCAAGTAAGGAGATGCCCTTACGAAAACTATCGTTTAAATAAGAATTTCAACAAAATTTCCTGAGTATTCTATCTCCAACTTCTTCATTATTTATTAGTTATAGTTTTCCGTGATTTGTTGATTGGACTAGAACATCATCTGAGCAAGGTCGGTCCTGCGATTTTGGAGGTCTTGAATATATGAGATTTACTATTACTGTAAGCGTTAATAAGTTTGTTTGATAGGATTAAAAATAAAAATGTTGTTATATTTAAATACTACTCAACCTCATAATGCATAGTAAAAATTGATTTAATCATACGTTTGAGAGTGACTCAATAAATGTTAAAGAAACGTTTTAGAATGCTAAATGTAAGTGTAATAGACATATTTGTAGGGAGTTCATAGAAATATCTACAACTCAGTGTCAATTTTCTATAATATTTTTATCTACAAAAGTTGTCTACTTTGAGTTGTAGATTAGTGTTTTCGGTGAGAACTTATTTAACCAAAATTCTCTCAAATTTTATCAAAGATAGACCGATTATAAGACCCCATTCTCCATTCATAATATTTAAAGTAATAAATTATAATTTTATATTTTTTTAGCGAACACCTTATTTATTCAAATAATTGTATTCGAAAAAACCGAGTCAAACTTTGATGCAAAAGGTTTTAGGCAATGTTTTGAAAACCGGACCGGACCGGCCGGTCCGACCGGTTCAACCGCGAACCGCCGCCATGTCCGGTCCGGTTATATGTGAAAACCCAAAAACGTCAAAAAACCGGGTCAACTACCAAAATCCGGGTTCGACCGGTAAGAACCGGAAAAGTGGAAAACCGGCCCAAGAATCGTTTTTTAGCTCAAAAGAAAATTTCATGGCCGGATCCACAACGATGGTGTTCGTGGGTGACTGAATCTTACCGGGAAAGTTTGTGGATTAACGGATCTAGGCGGATTTGGGTCATATGTGACAGAAGAAAATAAACGAAGAAGGTGAAAATGAAAGTAAAGAGTAAAACGAAAAAAGAGGTGGACTTTGTTTTTGTCTGTGAGAAATTAAAAGAAGAAAGAACAACAGGAGGCTGAAGAAAGAAAGCAGAAGGGAAGAAGAGGAGGGCACGGGCTGGGTTGGGGGGGCTCTGCGTGAAGAAGAAAGAAGAAAGAGGGAGAGGGAGAAGAGAGAGGAGAGAGAGAGGAGTTAGAATTTTTTTTATTTTATTTTTTGTATAAAGAAATGGAGTAAGTTGTAAAATATACCCAAAAAAAACAAGTTGTACAATAAAGTAATGAAAGTGGGAAGGAAATAAAAATATATATATTTAAATTAATAAAATATTTATAAAAATTAAAAAATTAAAAAACCCGGTTGGACCCCAGTTGAACCGGTTCAACCGTGACCCGGTAGCTTCACCGGGTTGATGTCCGGTCCGGTTTTCAAAACATTGGTTTTAGGCTTTGTGAGAATTATCGATGACATGATAAATTTATTCGATATATATAAATGATTATATGTGTTAAGAAACTAACAAAGAAGAACAAAGCAAAGATGAATTAACATAGTGATATAGAGAGAAACAAATATATCTTCTTGTGTTCTTCTTGTGTATCCAACTCAATACAATGGGGCACTATATATAGTACAAGTAAGACCATGAAAGGTCATGAGTTACAAGGAGTTATGGGCATATAATGGTGAGTAAATGGTGGGAGTAGTGGTGGGAGTAATGGTGCTTGATGATGGTAGTAATAGTGGTCATCCACACTTAAGAATTCATAACACTCCCCCTTGGATGTCCACCATATATGGAGTATGCCTCGTTAAAAACCTTGTTAGGAAAACCCAATGGGACAAAACCTAAACGAAGGAGAAAAGAGTACATATCCATTTAAATCTTGAGAGCGTAACACTGCCTCATTAAAACCTTGCCAAGAAAAACCCATTGGGATAAAAATTTGGACGAAGGAAAGAGTACAATGTTGAAATTGTTGATCACGCTCCCCCTGTTTTCAGCATGAGTCATTGGAGTAAGATCGCCGACGTATGGATTTGCAACCTCGTTATTTGTTTGTCATCAATAACTGTCAAGTCGTCTTTCTTCTTTAACTCTCGAGTACTTTAAAAATCTTCAATAATTCTTCGGCCACCTCCCTTGATATCCAAAATCTCCTTGGTGCAATCAGACAGTATTATCGTCATATATTAGAACCACGATCTTCATTATCTTCTCGAGGAAGGATGGGAATATATTTCTTATGTCCAAAGATCGGACAATCATATGTTTACTCAATGAATGAGCTTTATCATGTATATAAACAAATAATGGATAAATATTTCATTCGACAAATGCTCGATCTGCAGATCAATGCAAAATATATATCCTCCCAAGATATTTTCATTTCGAATTCTTTCATCAAATAATTGATGATCTTTGTGATCTCTTCATGAGTCTCCACAAGATTTAATTCGCCCCAAATGATAATATGAATCAATTTATTTGATTATTCCTTTTGTAAACAAGGTATTCACTAAGGTGACAATACCGTATTCTTCAATATGTAAATGGATCATTCGTAGGGTCTAACTCATGAGACCTCTTATTATATGCTTCAAGCATTTTCAATTCTTTGAAATAACAAGTTATGATCCATATAAATATGCGGTAATTTGCATCCATATGGTGCATGCCAAATAATTTTGAATACCATCATAAAGAGATTGCATCATAAAAATATATTTTCAAAGGCATTCAAATTTACCGCAATGATTTTACCCACTTTTGTACTAAAGGCTTTCACAACTTTATGTGTGATGACCGCAAGTCAATGTACAATTCATTTGATCAATAATTTCAAATAATCATGGTCAATTGAATTTGTGAATGCATATACTAATGACCAATTAGATGTCGACATCTATCAAAATGTATGAGCTTCAAGCTCTTCACATTATAAAAATAATTGTACATATTGTTATTCGATAACATCTTTAGTACTCCCCATATTTCTTTATAATCAATAGAGCTCACTATTTCACTTTTCCGGTACCGGATTCTCCTCAGAGAATTATATTCATATCAGTGGGGATTGTAGCCTTTGTGGGTACGATCTCTTGTAGAGATCCATATCTTTTCATGTACCATGTATTTTTCTCTTATAGAGATTTGTATATTGCAACAATAAAGTTTTCATAATACTTTATGTGCTTGAGCTCATTATTTATTTCAATAAAAATGCCCTACATGGACAAAATGCGCGCTTTTGAGTTTCACAATGTGGAGGGAGTATTGAGGACTACGTGTCCACTTTATTTTCAAACTCAATATTGTCAAATTTAATTTGGTACATGAATATTCATTGGAAAAGAATTTTCAATTCTTTAGGATAGTATATCGGTACAACAACAAAATTGAGAACTAATGTCTCAAATTCCTCTCTATTCACTTAGAGAGCAAGCTAACCATGATTTATTTGCCAATCAACTCTTTATTGGCACATAATGGTTCGATTTAAAATGATCTCGATAGCTACCGTGTAATCATCAATGATTTTCTCATCCAAATATGGATTTCATTTATGCCACCATAATTGGCAAAAATTCTCAAATCATAGTAATGGATATTGGTGTTGAGGCGTCACCCAACATCGTCTTTAAGACGAATCCTTTCATGAATGAGATAAGTAATAGGATGAGAGTATGATGCTACTAGCGCTAGTAGACTTTAATTGAACGGTATTCACACCACTTATAAGGGTGTTAATCATTCGAACCAACATATATATCTCCCCCTCTTATATGTATAAATTAAGATTGGTTAGTTGTGTACCATAATCATTTTTCACCCAATTAGGGATTCACGATGCAATCATGATGTGAAATTTGTCCTTCAAGGACATTCGTTTTCATGGCAAAATTTAATGTGCAATGTGCCATTCTTAGATATTTTCTCTTGCACTCATTTGCAACATATGTAATATTTTCAAGTTGCCATTTTATCGATAAATGCATCTAGCATTTTGCACATTAAAATTGTTGCAATTGAATTTTTTTTTCTTTTGTGCTTAAATATTTCCATGCACAAATCCAGATGAGACAAAGATCATTTCATATATTCACGCCGTTATACAAGAACCGGCTTCTTATCTCCCCCTTAACGGCGGGAAATTTGGCTCAGTAAAATGGCAATTGACAATGTATGCCATAGAAATATTTCCCATTTGGGGTGCAAAATATTGCATAGCATAAATTATAAATAAACCATGTGATATAGTTGTTATCTAGATGAGAGTAACTACGTTTGAGAATCTAACAGGTTCGGTACACAAATGACCAAATTTTAAAATTTTAAAAATTTAGGGACCAAACTGTAAAATTTGAAAATTTAGGGATCGAACTGTAAAATTTGAAAACTTCAGGGACAAGACTGAAATTTTTAAAAAATTCGGTGAAAACTGAAAATGCTGAAATATATTCATAATTACAGTTGATGAGAGGAACGAGCTGCATATTCTAAAAAAAATATTTGGACTGAATCGTAAAATTTTCGAATCCGGAGGACTAAAATGAAAATTTTGAAAACTTTGAGGAGTAAACTCTAAATTTTGAAAAATCAGAATATGCAGAGGGTTTGGAATTTTAATATGAAAATCAGATCCCCTTTTTTCGTTTGGTTTGAAATTTCATCTCATCTCATCTAGATCAATTATAAAAAAATCATATACATACCTCCATATGTATTTGGAATGAAATTTGCAACTTTAATTGATTTGGTCAATATCGTAACTCCAAAATCAACGCAAATTCTTTTGCTTTCCTATTGGTGCTTGATAAAGCTTATCAACATGCTTTATCGTAAAATGGATTTATGACCAATCATTGTCAATATCTCTCACATCTCTTCACCTCTAATGGTGAGATAAATATATATTGTAATAAGCACCATGATATCTATATAAGATATCTTGTGAAACATTTTGTTATTTTAACTGTTAAATAATAACATCAATCAAACGAGCTTTGCATTATTTCAATTTTAGCTCACAACTCGTGATATATAACAATATGCAATCAAATTTCTTGATTTTGCTATTGTGATTGCAACTTGAGTTTTTATGTTGCTACTTCACGGGTATAATTTAAATTAAAATGTTGCTATTGATGGAGCATTTCAAGTCACATGGATTAGAGAATATTTTCTCTTACAAATTTACATTTTGTGTATCTTCAAAACACATATAGCAACCAACATATATTCAATTTGTGTCATCGTGACACGTATTACCAATACTTTATTTGTATCCTCAAGATACAATAATACTTTGTTGTGTCTTTAAGACGCATTTTCATATGAAATATTTGTCTATTCCGTCATGACACATAAATGGATCTTCAATTTCAATGATCCAAAAATCATAGTTACGTTTCTTCTTGAGCTATCAAAAATAATTTCAAATTGCTTGATATGACTCATATCATTGAATCACAAAGGAATAGCCTTTTGAGTACATATATATATGATCTCAAGATTTGAGTTTTATTGCTTAAAATTATGTACTCGATTTGAGCCTGGGAGCTTCATATAAATCTTTATAGTACTTAATATAAAATAATAGTACTATAATTAACTCGATTTTTCATATATATTATTGAACCACAAACTTAATAGTACTTTCGAGTACAATATACTATTCAAATATCAAGGATTGAGTTTTATACCTTGAATTTATATACTCGATTTAGACCTCAAGTCTTTGTATTTGGTACTTAATCGTAAAATAATGATACATTGAGTGGGAAATACCCATTAACTCAAATATTCAATTTTGAGTATCATCACTTAGACCTTGAGTCTAATGTATTCAATTGAGATATCTAGTCTTCAAATTTAATCTAGGCATCAAGCCTTTATATTTAATATTCCTCCACATAAGCTTTCAAACTTTCAATTGAGGGAATGCAATATGTATTTCTCTTCTTCTTCTTGTATATAAAATACATTTACATTGTGTTGTATATATAGTACAAGAAAGACCTCTCAAAGGTCAAGAGTTACAACACTTTTAATGATGAATAATGGTGGAGATGATGGTGGGAGTTATGGTGGTGGTAGTGGGAGTAATGGTGGTGTAATGATGGTAGTAATGGTGGTCATCCACACTTAAGACTTCATAACACTCCCCCTTGGATGTCCACCATATATGGAGTATGCCTCGTTAAAAACCTTGTTAGGAAAACCCAATGGGACAAAACCTAAACGAAGGAGAAAAGAGTACATATCCATTTAAATCTTGAGAGCGTAACACTGCCTCGTTAAAACCTTGCCAAGAAAAACCCATTGGGACAAAAACTTGGACGAAGGAAAAAGAGTACAATGTTGGAATTATTGATCACGCTCCCCCTGAATTCGACATGAGATTGAGTTTGATCATTTTCTCAATGATTCAATGATAGATCTCCGACATATAGTTAATGATGATTGCAAAAATCATCTTTCTTCTTTAACTCGCGAGTTTAGAAAACTTCAATATTTCGGCGGCCTCTTTTCATATATTCAAAGATCGGGCAATCAGTGAATGAGGCTTATCACATAAAATGATGGAAACAAATTCCATAAAACAGATGTTCAATTTATAAAATTTATCCTTCAATTGATCTCAATCTCTTTCATCAAATATGCCTATGTGAGCTCTTCAAGAGCCTCACAAGACTAAGTCATTCATATATACGATAAACGAATCATTTGATTATTCATTTCGCTAATATGGTATTCACTAAAGTGACTATACCAACATAATTATTAATTTGTGTATGGCTCATCACAACGGTCTAACTCATGAGACTTTTTATTATATGCTACAAGCATTATATTTTCAAGAATTTACTTCATTGTTATTATTTGATGATCCATATAGATATGCGGTATTTGTATACACATGTTGTATGTCAAGTCATTTGAATACCGAAAATTGATTGCATCGTTCTCATAATAAAATATTTTCAAAAAGGTATTCAAATGTACCGCGATAATACTACCCACTTTTGTACTAAAGGCTCCACAACTTCATATGTGTTGACTTCAAGTCAATGTGCAATTTATTATCTCATTTCTAATTTCAAATATTCATTGCCATATACATTGTCTAACTATATGGCCAATTGGATGTCGACATGCATTTACATTTATGAGATACAAGTTCTTCACTGTTTAAAAATAATTGCACACACATATTTATCAATAATATCCTTCGTACTCCCCATTTTCTAGATAATCAAGCCATCGCTTGTTATTTCACTTTTCCGGTACCGGATTCTCCTCGGAAAATTATATTCATACAAATGGGGATTGTAGCCTTCGTGGGTACGATCTCTTCTAGAGATCTATATTTTTCATGTACCATGTATTTTTCTCTTGTAGAGAATTTTATATCTTGCACCAATAAAATTTTCATAATACTTTATGTGCTTGAGCTCATTATTTCTTTCACTAAATGTCCGATAAGGACTTAAACGCGCGCTTTTGAGTTTCACAATATGGAGGGAGTAATAAGGGACTATAGGTCCACTATATTTTCAAAGTCAATATTAACAAAATCACTTTGGTACATGAAAATCAATTCAAAGATATTCTAATTCTTCAAAATGATAGATTGGTACAACAAATACTTGAGAACTACTAGTCTCAAATGTCTCTCTATTTCATTTAGAGAGCAAGCTAACCATGATTTATTTGCCAAAACTCTTTATTGGCACTTCGGTTCGATTGTAAATGATTTCGGTATCTACCGTATAATCATCAATGAATTTCTCATCCAAATATAAATTTGATTTATGCCACCGAAATTGGCAAATATTTTCAAATCATATTAATGGATATTGGTGTTGAGGCGTCCCCCAACATCGTTTGTAAGACGATTCCCTTCATCAAATGGGATAAATAATAGGATGAGATTACAATGCTACTAGCGCTAGCAGACTTTTAGTTAAACGATATTCACCCACTTCTTGAGGTGCTAATCATTCGAACCAACATAAATATCTCCCCCTCTTATATGCATAAATTATAATTGGTTAGCTAGTGTACCATATTCACCCTTCAAGGGACTTCTCGATGCAATCACAATGTATAACATGTCCTTCTCGGACATTCTTTTTTCACCTTTCTAGGGTATTCATTTGCAACACATTTTTTAATCAATGCATCTCGCATTTTACTTATAAGATTGTTGCAATGTATTCTTTTGTAATGTGTGTTAATTCTTTGATGCACAAATTAAACCAAGATGAGACATATTATATTATATAATTTCACGCCGTTCCATGTAAATAAATCGGCTTCTAATCTCCCCCTAACGGCGGGAAAATTGTCTCATATAAACACAATTGACAAATTATATCACATAATTATCTCCCATTAGGGATTATTTAATCGCATAAATAATCGATTGTAATCTACATGTAATAAACATGCGATAGATATGCCGTGTCCAAAATGTGACACAATTTTTTGTTATTTTTTTATATTGGTGCTTGTTAAAACTTATCAAAATGTTTTATCATAAAATGGATACATGACCAATATTTTTCATATTTCTCATCTCTCTTCCACTTCAAATGATGATAGAGAAAATGTAATATAATAAGCACCAAAATATCTATTTGTCTCAAGGACATCTCTTCAAATATTGAATATTTGTTATATCCACTTCATGGAATAACAAAACTTGAACGAGCTTTATAATATTTCAATTTTAGCTCACAACTCGTATTAAAATACGATATGCCCTCATATTCTCTCGATTCGCTACAGTGAAAGCAACTTTAGTTCTTATGTTGCTATTTCATGAGCATAAAATATATCCAAAGCATGGATTTTGATGGAGTATTTCAAGTCACATATATTGGAGAATATTCTCTTATATCTCCATAAGTAACTATATTTATGTTACTTTTACTTGTTTGTGCAAGACACATGCCACCAATTTTTATATGTATTTTCATGGCACAAAATACTTTGTTTGTGTCTTGTAGCCACATTTAAGTATGAAATATGTGGCTTGTAACTTCAAAACATATATTATCACCAACATGAAATAGTTTATGTTTTCATGACACATAAATGGATCTTCAACTTAAATGATCCATATCTCATGTTTTTTTTTTGTTGAACATTCAAGATAATTTCAAACCTCGTGATATTTTTTTTTCATATTATTGAATCACCAACGAATAATCTTTTCGAGTACATATATGAGCTTTATAACTTGAATTTGTGTACTCGATGTAGGCCTCATGCCTATATACATGATTTAGATCATCATAGTACTTAATCATAGAATAATAGTACAATGAATGAGAAATACACATCAACTCAAATCTTTAAGTGTATTATCACATAAACTTTGAGTCTATCATATTCTATTGAGACTTATAGTCTCAAATGTGATCTAGGCTTCAAGCCATAAATTGATTATGATCAATTATCAATTTTCTCATTTCAATATTTTGTGGACTTGAAAAATGTCCACAAATGACAAATCTGTCATGTCTGAGTAATTTGCTTGTATCTCTCTCATTCGAGATCCAATCTCAACGATTCAAGATGCTGTGAACAGCCAACCGAAAGTACTACAACTTTCGTGTTTTACATTTTATCAAATTCGGACAATATCAGGTCCGAAACTGGACTCAAAGTCTTGAAAAATGTCCACAAATGACAGATCTGGCATGTCTGAGTATTTTAAGCATATCTCTCTTGATTGAGATCCGATTTTGATGATTCAAAATGTTCCGAACAGCTAATAGAAAATGCTACAAGTTTCGTATTTTGCATTTTCTGAAATTTGGACATTATCAGGTCCAAAACAGACATAGAAGTACAGACTCGTGAATTGCACGAAAATTCACCTACAACAAAATTAAGATGATTAATATTTAATCAATTTAAAAATAATAAAATATTTGAAATCAACTCCCTTTTCATCTTCCATGGTTGAGAAGTAATTATCTTCTTTGGATCATCTTTACTCAAAGATGGAAATAGAACAATCGTGCTGATAACGTGTTGAAAAACTAATAAAGAATATAGAAGAAGAAGAGAACAAAGTAGGGAGAATATGTGATATATTATTCCATAGCTTCAAGTGTACAAAATACAATGCATTGCACCTAATTTATAGGTGTAGAAAAGCTAGTGAAAGGTCATGAGTTACAAGACCTTAATGATGAATAATGGTGGAGGTAAATAGGTTTAATGGAGAGTGTAATGGTGGTCATCCATAACCTCCAAGAATTCAAAATACTCCCCCTTGGATGTCCACCATTTATGGAATATGCCTCGTTAAAACCTTGTTAGGAAAACCCGAGGGACAAAACCTAAACGAAGGAAAAAGAGTACATTTCCATATGAAGCTTGTGAGCGTGACACTGCCTCGTTAAAACCTTGCCAAGAAAAACCTATTGGGACAAAAACTTGGTCGAAGGAAAAAGAGTACAGTGTTGTTATAGGTTGTGCTCATGCTCCCCCTGATTTCGACATATGACTTTTAATCATCTTGTCAGTGAAGTAGTTGGCAATACACCAATTTATGAACATGATAATTTATTATTTGACTTTGATATAGCCAACTATATATATCCGCTTTAAGATCCACGAAATTTTTCATAAAGATGGTGTAATACACATTTTACACCTTTTGCAAATTGTAATCTTTCATTATCTTCTTGAGGGCTTAAAAGATCTTCAATTATATCCAAGGATTGGACAAACATAATATCACTCAATAGACGAGTCTTATCCATTTCTTATTTGTATTAATGGATACATATCATTTGATAGATCTTCTTTTCGAGATGCATTTTTCCCTTTCAATATTTTTTCATCTCAAATTATGTCACCAAATAATTGACCATCTTTGTGAGCTCTTCGTGAGTCTCCACAAGATTTATGTCATTCACATCTATACCATGATAATAGTAAGTCAAATTATTTGATCATTGACAAGGTATTCACTGAGGTGAATATACCATATTTTGAAGATAATATGTAAATGGATCATTTCTCGAGTATGACTCACAAAACCTCTTATTGTATGCACAACGCATTATCAATTCTTCATTATTTTTATGATCCATATAGATATGCGGTAATTGCATCCATATGATGCATGTCAAGTATTTTGAATACCCTCATAAAATGATTGCATCATAAAAATATTTCTTCAAAGGCATTCAAATTTACCGCAATGATTTTACCCACTTTTGTACTAAAGGCTCCACAACGTATGTGTGTTGACTTCAAGTCAATGTACAATTCATTTCATCAATAATTTCAAATAATCATGGTCAATTGCATTTGTGAATGCATATACTAATGACCAACTAGATGTCGACATCTATCAAAATGTATGAGCTTCAAGCTCTTCACATTATAAAAATAATTGTACATATAGTTATTCGATAACATTTTTAGTACTCCCCATATTTCTTTATTATCAATCAAGAGCTCACTATTTCACTTTCCGGTACCGGATTCTCCTTAGAGAATTATATTCATATAATTGGGGATTGTAGCCTTTGTGGGTACGATCTCTTGTAGAGATCCATATCTTTTCATGTACCATGTATTTTTCTCTTATAGAGAATTTCTATATTGCATCAATAAAGTTTTTCATAATACTTTATGTGCGTGAGCTCATTATTTATTTCAATAAGAATGTCCTTCATGGACAAAACGCGCGCTTTTGAGTTTCACAATGTGGAGGGAGTATTGAGGACTACTTGTCCACTTTCAAACTCAATATAAACAAATTCAATTTGGTACATGAATATTCATTCGAAAAGAATTTTCAATTCTTTAAGATATTATATCGGTACAACAACAAAATTGAGAACTAATGGTCTCAAATGTCTCTCTATTCACTTAGAGAAAAGCTAACCATGATTCATTTGCCAATCAACTCTTTATTGGCACATAATGGTTCGATTTAAAATGATTTCGGTAGCTACCATGTAATCATCAATTATTTTCTCATCCAAATACGAATTTCATTTATGCCACCATAACTGGCAAGTATTCTCATATCATAGTAATGGATATTGGTGTTGAGGCGTCCCCCAACATCGTCTTTAAGACGAATCCTATCATGAATGAGATAAGTAATATGATGAGAGTATGATGCTACTAGCGCTAGTAGACTTTAATTGAACGGTATTCACACCACTTATAAGTGTGTTAATCATTCGAACCAACATATATATCTCCCCCTCTTATATGCATAAATTAAGATTGGTTGGTTGTGTACCATAATCATTTTTCACCCATTTAGGGATTCACGATGCAATCACAATGTGAAATTTGTCCTTCGAGGACATTCGTTTATTAAGTCTTTCATGGCAAAATCTAATGTGCAATGTGTCCTTCTTGGACATTTTCTCTTGCACTCATTTGCAACATATGTAATAATTTCAAGTTGCCATTTGGTCGATAAATGCATCTAGCATTTTACACATTAAAATTGTTGCAAATGAATTCTTTTTTCTTTTGTGCTTAAATATTTCCATGCACAAATTTAGATGAGACAAAGATCATTTCATATAAGTCACGCCGTTATACAAGAACCGGCTTCTTATCTCCCCCTTAACGGCGGGAATATTGTCTCATTAAAATGACAATTGACAATATATGCCATAGAAATATCTCCCATTAGGGGTGCAAAATATTCCATAGCATAAATAATAAACAAACCACCACATGATATCATGTTATGTGGATGAATATAACTTCGTTTGAGAATCTAACAGATTCTGAACATAAATGGTCAAATTTCAAAACTTTGAAAATTCAGGGACCAAACTGTAAATTTTAAAACTTCAGGAAGAAGTCTGCAATTTTAAAAACATCAGTGTAAACTGAAAATGTTGAAATCGATTCATAAATGCGGATGATGAAATGAACGAGCTGCATATTCTGAAAAATATTTGGACTGAATCGTAAAATTTTCAAATCCGGAGGACTAAACTGAAAATTTTGAAAATTTTGAGGAGTAAAATGTAAATTAAGAAAAATCAGAATATGCAGAGAGTTTGGAATTTTAACAAGAAAATCAGATCCCCTTTTTTTCGTTTGGTTTGAAATTTCATTTCATCTAGAGCAATTATAAAAAAAAATCATGTACATACCTCCATAGATATGGATTTGGAGTGAAACTTGCAATTTTAATTGAATTGGTCAATCTCGTTAATCGCAAAATCAACGCAATTTCTTTTGCTTTCGTGTTGGTGCTTGATAACGTGTTAAGAAACTAACAAAGAAGAACAAAGCAAAGATGAATTAACATAGTAATATAGAGAGAAACAAATATATCTTCTTGTGTTCTTCTTGTGTATCCAACTCAATACAATGGGGCACTATATATAGTACAAGTAAGACCATGAAAGGTCATGAGTTACAAGGAGTTATGGGCATATAATGGTGAGTAAATGGTGGGAGTAGTGGTGGGAGTAATGGTGCTTGATGATGGTAGTAATGGTGGTCATCCACACTTAAGAATTCATAACAATATGAAGTGTTGTTATTTTATCATTTTGTGAAATATAATCATTATTTACACAATATAATTAATTTAAGTTAAAAATAAACGGAAAACATAATTTATGTGTAAATTAGGAGAACCATGATGAAATATAGAATTTTGTAAAAAGGAATTTCGAGATTTGACTTCTCTTATGTCAAATAGTAATAAAATACGTCTATATACTGACGAGAAAAAAAAAATTAATTTACTAATCTTTGCGGCGTTACAATTTTGACAAACGGACAAATTAGGATAATTTTTGGATAGATTTAGGAAGACAAATAAACATAGATTAAATGCAAATATTGCATAAAGCAGCGAATGATTTGTTTTAATGGAATTGTTGTTGATTTTACTAGTTAAGAAACCATATGAAAATTACATAAAATCCTCCATTGGATTTTTAAACAAATTTTTACAACGTAAGTATATGCAAGACATTATTTTCCAATTTGGTATAAAAAAATATGTTGTTTTGAGGACATAAAAAGAACAGTATCAGAAAATAGTTGGCATACGTAATGTCAAAAATTTAATTGTATACACATAAGTGGTACTTGCATCTTCACATAATACATGTGTAACAACAAATTCTTATTTGCGATATAAATAAATAAGAAATATTGAACAAAGATAATTTTTATTGAATTAAAATAAATAAATTGTGGATTACAATCTCTATTTTAATCCTCTGATTCTTCTCTCCAAAACAATATATAATTGACTTGAATTTTCGGAGTCGGATCGTTGACTTGATCTTCTACGGATTGGATTTTGGATTTGAATAACGTTTTCCGAGGGTCTTGCGACTTGAATCTCGGATCGAACGCTGAACTTTGATGGGTTTTGACTTGAGGATCTTGGAGTTCTTGATGGATTTGACCCTTCAATCTTCCAATGATCTTGACTTGAATTTAATAACGTTAATCCGAAGGTTTAGCACCGTTATCTCGGATCAAACACTGGATTTGATGAAGAACGCCTTGAATTTACTCAAGAACACCTTGAATTTGACGAAGAACACTTAGAATGTAGAGAGAGAATCTTACCTCCTACGAATTCTTCTTCCTTGCTTCTTGAATTGTAGAGTGAATTTTTCTCCTACGCTTTCTGCTTTTTCAGTTGTGTTTTAAATTGTGAAGGGAGGGTCCCTATTTATAGTGGTAGAACAAGAGTCATTGATGGGCCTTCTTGAGACGTTGCACGATTTGAGTGACCTAATTTAAATTGATATTTATCTCTTGTAACTTGAAAGAGAAGAAACCATTCTATTGACCAATAATTAATTGATATTTATCTCTTATAACTTGGGAGAGAAGAAATAATCATAGTGGTCAATATATATTTAAAATCAACTATCTATTTAAATTAGGAATAAAATTCCTAATATTAAAATAGAAAACATATAGTTGATATTTAATATAATATATATATATATATATATATATATATATATATATATATATATATATATATTATCAATTAAATTAGGAATTGGGAATTTAATAATTAAATTTGTAAAATTAAATAAAAAATATATAATTGATACGACTTGTACGTCACTTTACATAAAATATTTGAAGTTGCCGCCACTCTTGAAGACCGTGATTCGGGCATCTCCGAATAAGTTGTTTGAACTGCTCCCACGTCTCGAATAATGCTTCATCGGCTTCTTGTATAAAGTTTTGTATTTCTCTCCGGATTCTCTCAGTTTTTGTTTGGGAGTTGTACGTATAAATGAAGAGTTGTGCTAGCTGGGGTCAAGAAGATATGGAGTGTGGTGCACGAGTTTGTAGCCATTCTCTTGCGGCTCATTGGAGAGAGTGCTTGAAGAGGCGGAGCTGCAGTGCTTCCGGCGACACTCCGTTCATCTTATGCGAATCACACGTTTCAAGGAAGTTGACCAAGTGGAGATGCGGATCTTCATGAGCTAATCCGCTGAATAACCCACTGTTTTGGAGCATAGTAAGGAGTCCCGCTCGAATTTCGAAATTGTTGGCTTCAATGGGGGGCTGCTGGATGCTCGATTGAAACCCATTTAGTGTTGGAACGGTGTACTCATGCAATGCTCGTTGGCGAGGTGATGGATTAATGAGTTGTTCTTGCTCTTGCTCGTTGACGATATTTCCTGCCGCATTCGGCAGGCGCCCTTGGTCATCTCCCCTACGATTATTCTCTTCATCCATTGTTGCGGGAACGTTTCGAGCTAACCGTTGATTTCTCCTAGCGCGCCTACACGTTCGCTCAATTTCGGGATCCAAAGGTAGCAAGCTCGTGTTGTGCCCTCTTCGCATAAAAAGTACCTAAAAAAAATAATAAAAATAAAATAAGCAAATAAAATAATTAAATAAAATAAATAGAATGGCTGAAGTAAGAAAAATTGCTCAAATTTAATATTAGGATAAATAGACAATTTAGCCGTATTCCCCGGCAACGACGCCAAAAACTTGATGGGGCTAAATACCTAACACGCAAGTGCACGTATCGCAAACAAGTAGTAAAAGTGGACTCGTGAGAGTCGGATGTCGATCCCACAGGGAATACTCACATTATCTAATCTTAAGTACCAAATTCTAACAATTATGATTTTTATCCAGCCTACGCAAAGTTGTCAAATTTAATCAACTAAATAATTAAACTAATTGTGAAAGCAATTAAACACGAGAAAATATCAATAAAACGGACCTAGGATTTTATCTTCGCCCTATGCAAGAATTGCTCACCCAAATTCCCTCAATTATGAAATTTATGATTCATGATTATTAACCCGAGACACTACTTTACTCATAACCCGCTGTCGCGTGTATTATGAGTCTATTATTCATAAACGGTTCACTATATGTCTATGCAAACAAATTATGAATAAAGCATTAACTAACAAGTCTCGTAAATGGCTACTTAATGTGATATTTGTATGTCTACGACACCACATGCAATTGACACACTCATCCGGTGAAAATTACTCGAAGGTTCTTATACTTACCGTCTAATTATCAAAATAGCTCTGTCGAGTCAATCCCAATAATTACAGATAAAGCACATAAATTGATCAAGTTCATGCACTAACAATCATAACAAGTATAAGAAATAATCATAAAATCATAATTGCATAATCTCAAGAAAACGGGTTCACCATCCCCACATAGGGTTCCAACAAAATCCTAGATTAAAAACTTAGCTACTCATGTTCTCTACGAAAAACATAATAAAAATATAAAAAGACATAGATTAAGAAAAGATAGATAAAAGAAGAATTGTGATGAAGATTTGTCAATTCTCCGTCTTCGATTCTTCGTTCTCTCGCTCCTCTCGCTCCAAGGTTGTGTCAAAAGTCCTTTGATTTGTGCTTGGTTTGCCCTTAAATAGATGCCCCAACTTGGTAGATGATTCTAGGTTTCCTTATGTGATTAAAAGTCCAAAATTGTCTCCAGCGTGTTTTGGCGCGGCCGCGCGAAAATTAGTCCAAATCTCACACGGCCGCACGAGAATCGCCGAAACCTTCTGCCCAACTTCTGCAGTTGGCACGGCCGTGCCAAAAATAGGCTAAATTTGGCACGGCCGCGCAGGCATTTTTCAGCCAACTTTCAGCATTTTTTGTTTTCTTCCGTTTTTGCCCGTTTTTTGACTTTTTTTTGGCTCGTTTCGCCCTTGGAACTTCCAAATCGTCAAGTTGTACCAAAAATACAATAAAACACTCATTAAGCATCATTAAATCAATAAAAGTATACAAAAATCCTCGTAAGAAAGTATACATTGAGTGTAAAATATACACTCAACACCAGATCGCGATCCAAGAAGCCTAGATCGCGATCTGGGCACATAAATCGAGACTTGATATTTTTCTTTGATTTCTTACTATAAATAGAAGGTCTCCTTTTCATTTTTCAACCGCTGGACGATATCTCGACCTTTTCTTCGGTTTTCTCTTCGGTCCTCGCCAGTTCTTCGCGGGAAGCTTCAACGAGGGTTTCGACTCGGGTTTTTCATAAGCTTTTCTTTACGTTTAGTTTATAATTTCTCGTGTTCTTCATTTTGATGCTATGTTTGTAATGAACTGAGCATTTTCTTTTAGGGAAAATGAAACCTTGTATATATTGATTTTGATTTCCAAATCTGTGATCTATTTGTCGTTCTTTGATTTTGTTTATGTTTTCCTGTATTAAATGCTTTCGATTGTTTGGCCAACAGTTGAATTGATTCTAAATGGGAATGAACTCGAGAGAGGATTTCTCGTTTGATTTTAGGAAAACATAGCTCGGGTTGTGGAAACGGAGACGTGATGCACCTCAGGGTAGCCCTTAAGGACTTGACCTAAATGCTCTCTTAATGTCAGGTTCTGAACGGAGACGTCGGACCTGTGGGTAGACTCTAACTACACTGGAGACGGGGGTTAGGGTATTTTAGTGTCTGGGTTAGCGAACATAGAATTGCCAATAGATTCAGATTTGTAGATCTTTATCGATAGTACACTGCTGGATTTCCTAGAAGCCATCACACGTCGGAATTCCTTGCTTGTCCTGGCTGACCGGTGATTTTAATTATTATTGGTTCATTTTAGCTTCATTTTATCTCCCATCCTTTCGACCGTCTAAATAAAGTTTATGAAAGTATAATTACGGTACTTGGTAAATTTAGGAACTTAAATCCCTGTGGATCGATATCTGGAATACGCTATTCTACAAAACGCGATATTGTACACTTGCGGTAATTTATACGTAGGTTTTACGCGTATCAAGTTTTTAGCGTCGTTGCCGGGGAATTAGTTAATCTTGAATTTACTAATATCGTTACCAACTATCCTTACGTTACTTTAGACTTTTTTTCTTTTTTTCTTTTGATTTTTTTAATTCTTTTTCACAGATTTGTATACATTGATGGCCTCGATTTTTGATATCTCTCTTTAAGATATTCAATCCAGAGCAGATAACATTCAACAAGAGTTGGAGGATATTGAAAGACATCGAAGGTGGAACCCAGAAAATGGAATTGCACAGACAAATGAACACTTGTGCTATTTACAAGACAAACTCCATTTTCTGGCAAATATTTGGGAAAATTTTCAGAGATGTCACAGTCCTGAACCACATCCAACCATCCAATATAAAGACAACGGGGTATTTACAGATTTTCGTATGAACGACGAGGCTGAGATCCTTGAGGGAATTATTCATCCCAGTTATGTAGATACTTTTGCGTGTGAAGAGAATGGGATGAAGATGATGGTAGATGCGGAATTTGACGAAGAAAATCCTATCCACATCGTAACTCCGGATTTGAGTGTGAGAGAGGAGATGATTATCAAATTTGAGGTAGAGCTTACTCCAAAGCTCGAATATCTTGTATACGAGTTTGAGCGATCGGTAGGCAAGCAACCCATTCTAGTCTCCTACCGACTGATTTCCAAAGCAAACGGAAAGTACCATCGATTGGGATGGTCATTAAAAGATTGCAATCTAGTCCATGATATGATTGCAAAGTATGTATCAAGATTGACGGATGGATGCGCAATCTACAAGGCTTTGGATTGGACATAATCCGTCCAAATTGTGTCGAGTCGTCGACTGTAAAACAGGCGCTGAATGGGAGGCAACCCATTATTTAATTTTCGTCATTTATTTTCTTAGTTTTCTTTTATTTTTGCAATTTTTGGTTTAAATCTAAATTTCACCCATTTTTCTTGATTTTTGCCGGTATCTCGTCCCCAAGGAAAGAAGAGTAAAATGTCGGGAAGTGATGGAGGTCTAACCAACAGTAGGCAAGATGATCCTATCTAAGTCCCAACCGGACCAGTAACGAGGAGCCGAGCTAAGCAATTCAAGGAGAATCTTGCTGCATTGATCCAAAATGTCTTAACTAAGAAAGCTTCATTCAATGGTGATAAACAAGGGTGGATTATGCATATTCAAGTGGCGGAGTCATCGGACAAGTGTGGGAACCATCCGAGCTAAAGATCAGGCCAAGTTGAGCAAATAAGAGCAAGCATGATGAAGAACAAAGCCCACCCTACCTTAAATTCGTGGGTTCATGTCTAATCAGCTCATATTAGTGTGTTTATGGGCATATTCTATTAAGGCCCTCTTTAATTTCGTGACTCACTTGTTTAGAGCCTTTCTTATATAGATTTAGGGTTTTATTTTCCTTTATTGAAGACTATGTTTTGGGGGTTATATATATGCCTTCTTATTCATTGTGAAAGACAGCTTTTTTGATCATTAATTAAATTGTGAGAATATTCTCTCTAGTTCTTTAAGAACTCTTCGAACGTATCGGAGGATTCCGTACGTTCACCCGACTTATCAATCAATCTTCCACAATTGATTGTGGCGTGTTCACATACCAAAGTTCTTGTCTCTTTATAGACAACGGGTCGCGGTTCCACCCTCTTTTGATTCCTTCTTTTGGACGGTCCAGGAGTTGATAACCGAAGTATTGTTATCAGGTCTCGTCACATGATTGGCGTGGTTCATATCATTTGGTAATCACAGCCATCTTCCAATAAGGTTTCGTCTATCCTTTGAGTCTTTTGTTGTTTTTGTTTCGTTTCTTTCCCTATTCCATATCTTTCTTCCTTCTAGTGTCATCTTTTCTTCTTTTGTTTTGTTTCCGTCATCAAATCTGTTCTTGAGTCATTAAATTCGTCCAGTATCTTGTTCGTCTTGAGTCTATTGTCCAAAAAAAAAAAATAATTTTGAAAAAAAAATCCGAAAAAAAAGAAGCAAAAATCGAAATTATTTGAAAGAAATAATTCCTTGTTGGTATTGTAAGTATTTGGAAAGGATCCGAATATTGTATCTTAATTTAGGAACGGTATATTTTGTTTCCTATCCTCGGGATCCTTGAATATCTTTGTCTTCTACTCCATATCCACTTCCTTCCTACACTCTTTTGTTTCCTATAATATTAATTTCGAAATTCAAAAAAAAAAAATTAATTGTGACTATCCAAAGGTCATTAAATTTTGCTCATATTCTATTTCGATTCAAGTTCATCTTTCGTGGTGAACTATTGCTGAAAATTCTGATATTTGTTTGGTGAGTTTGATTGGGGCTATTGAGAATTTGAGAGGAAAAAGGCAAGAGTGGTGAGTTCATAAGATGGTAAAAGCCAAAATTGATTGTGTGCAAACACGAGTGAACTTGAGCGATATCCATTTATTGAGTGAAACACGTAAGGGAGTGTGTGAGGTCCATATTTTCTTTCTAACATTGTTTTGCAGGAATCATGTCTAACAATCAAACAAATTTGGAAGACACACATAGGGAGGTTGATCCAAAGTTTATGATGGAGGCGTTGATGAGTGAGATGAAGAGATTCGTGAGGGAAGAGATGGAGCAGATTCATGAGCGGATGGATCAAATGGAAAACTCACGGCAAGAGTTTCCTCAAACCATTCCTAACGTGCAAAGGAGAGGACAAGCTTTACCTAGAGAGGCTAGGGCAGGAGAGGATGAGTATTACAGTGATGACTTTGACGACCAACATTCTGTTGCTGTACATCGAAGGTTTGCAGCGAGGGTTCGTGATGCTCGAAACCGCAAGATAACAATTTGGGAAACATAAAGCGAATATACCATCGTTTCACGGCAGCAACAATCCTGAAGCTTACATTGAGTGGAGCGAAAGATGGAGCTGTTGTTTGATTGTGACAATTACTCGGAACACAAGAAAGTGAAGTTGGCAGCGATTGAATTCTCCGATTATGCTATCATTTGGTGGGATCAATTGGTGCTGAATAGGAGGAGAATATGGAGAATCCAGTGGCAACTTGGGACGATATGAAATCCCTAATGAGAAAGCGGGTCGTGCCAAGCTACTACTTCCGAGAGTTGTATCAAAAGCTACAGAATTTGAAGCAAGGAAATCGGAATGTTGAAGAGTACTTTAAGGAGATGGAAATTTCAATGATCCGAGTAAATATTGAGGAGGATCGGGAGGCTACTATGGCAAGGTTCTTGGCAGGGCTGAATAAAGAGATTGCTAACGTAGTGGAGTTGCAACACTATGTTGAGATGGAGGACATGGTACACATGGCCATCAAGATCGAGAATCAGCTCAAGCGGCGGGGTAACAATCCATGATCAGCCCCTAGTTCGAGTTGATCTTGGAGGCATAATGTTGTTAGCAAAGATGAGAAGCCAGCTATGACTAAACCCAAATTCGAGCCAAAGCAAAACACTACCAACCATGCAGTCCAAGGTAAAATCGATTCTAATACAACTCGGAATCGTGATATAGAGTGTTTTAAATGCCATGGTAGGGGTCACAAAGCAAACCAATGTCCAAACAAGAGAGTTATGCTGCTGCGTGATGATAGTGGGTTTGAGACCGAAGAAGAGGAGGATTCCACACCACCAGAAGAGAATGATGGAGAAGAAGTATATGCAGCACATGGTGAACTATTGGTTGCAAGAAGAGCTCTAAACGTGCAAGCAAAGGGAGATGAAGAAGCACAACGAGAAAACATCTTCTACACTAGATGTCATGTTCGAGACAAGGTGTGTAGTATGATCATTGATGGAGGGAATTGCACCAATGTTGCTAGAACTACGATGGTGGAGAAGTTAGGGCTGCCTACAACCAAACATCCACAACCATATAAGCTGCAATGGCTTAATGATAGTGGAGAATTGAGGGTGAACAAGCAAGTGTTAGTATCATTTCGCATTGGAAAGTATGAAGATGAGGTACTGTGTGATGTTGTTCCGATGTAAGCTGGACACTTGTTACTTGGTCGACCGTGGCAATCTGATCGACGGGACAAGCATGATGGTTTCACCAACAAGTACTCATTTGCGTTCAACCAAAGAACAATCACTCTAGTTCCTTTAACGCCGCAGCAGGTCCATGAGGATCAAGTGAGGTTACAAAAGAGAGTGATCAAAAGAAAATGAGTGAGAGTACAAAAGAAAGAGAGAGTGAGGCTGAGAAAAACAAGAGAGAAAATAAAAAAGTGAGTTCGGCCAATGAGAGAAAAGAAGAGGGAAAAACAAGTTTATATGCGAGGGCGAGTGATGTGAAGAGAGCTATGAGTTCGAATCAGCCGATGATTGTACTTATGTACAAAGAGGCCTTTTTGAACACTAACAACGTTAACTCTTCTTTGCCTAGTTTTGTTGTTTCTCTTTTGCAAGACTTTGATGATGTATTCCCAGAGGAGCTGCGACCGGGGTTGCCACCAATTCGAGGCATTGAATATCAAATTTACTTTGTGCCAGGAGCTTCTATTCCAAACCGACCAGCCTACCGAAGCAATCCCGAGGAGACTAAGGAGATACAAAGGCAGGTCACGGAGTTGATGGAAAGAGGGCACGTGAGGGAGAGCATGAGTCTGTGTGTTGTTCCGGTACTTTTGGTGCCTCAGGCGGATAGAAAGTGGAGAATGTGTGTCGATTGTCGAGCAATCAACAATATAACGGTAAAGTATCGTCATTCTATTCCACGCTTAGATGATATGTTAGAGGAATTGCATGGTGCTTGTGTGTTTTCAAAAATTGATTTGAAGAATGGGTACCATCAAATAAGAATGAGAGAGGGTGATGAATGGAAAATTGCTTTCAAAACAAAGTATGGTTTATATGAGTGGTTAGTTATGCCGTTTGGGTTAACTAATGCCCCTAGTACTTTCATGCAATTAATGAACCATGTTTTGCGATCTTTCATTGGTAAATTTGTTGTAGTTTACTTTGATGACATTCTTATCTATAGCAAAAATCTAGATGATCATGTTGTGCATTTGAAATCCGTTTTACATGCGCTTAGGGAAGAGAAGTTGTATGCTAATTTGCAGAAATGTGCATTTTGCACGGATAAGCTTGTCTTTCTTGGTTTTTTTGTGAGTGCACAAGGTATTCAGGTTGATGAAGATAAGGTTCGAGCTATCCAAGAATGGCCAAGTCACACGAGTGTAGCGAATGTTCGAAGTTTTCATGGCCTTGCTGGTTTCTAGGAGGTTCCTGAAGGAGTTTAGCACTATTGCAGCACCAATGACCGAGGTGATAAGGAAGAATGTGGTGTTCAAGTGGGGGGACGAGCAAGAGAAAGCATTTCAATTAATTAAGGAGAAGTTAACCAAAGCTCCTTTACTTGCTCTACCAAATTTCGCGAAAACATTCGAGATCGAGTGCGATGCTTCCGGAGTAGGCATAGGCGCTGTTTTGATGCAAGAGGGACGACTGATTTCATATTTTAGTGAGAAGTTGAGTGGGGAAGCCTTAAACTACCCGACTTATGATAAGGAGATGTATGCCTTGGTTCGAGTTTTAGAGACATGGCAACATTATCTTTGGCCTAAGGAGTTTGTGATTCCCACGGATCATGAATCGTTGAAGCACTTGAAGGGACAACACAAGTTGAACAAGAGGCATGCCCGATGGATGAAATTCATTGAGACATTTCCTTATGTCATCAAATACAAGCAAGGTAAAGAGAACATTGTGGCTGATGCATTGTCTCGATGATACACCTTAATCTCTACTCTTAATGTTAAATTACTTGGTTTTGAACAAATTAAGGAGTTGTACATTCAAGATGCTGATTTTGGTAATGTTTATCAAGCATGTGAAAAGGGTGCATATGATAAGTTCTATAGGCCTGAGGGATTCTTGTTTAGGGAAGATAAACTTTGCATTCCTATGTGTTCTATACGTGAATTACTTGTGCTTGAATCGCATGGGGGAGGTTTTATGGGTCATTTTGGGTTCGAAAAGACATTACACATGCTGAAAGAACATTTTTATTGGCCACACATGAAGAGAGATGTTGAGAGAATTTGTGGTAGGTGTGTTACATGTCGTCAAGCTAAGTCTCGAGTACAGCCCCATGGTTTATACACACCATTGCCTATTCCTAATGAACCGTGGATTGATATTTCTATGGATTTTGTGTTAGGTTTGCCTAGGTCAAAACATGGTAGGGATTCGATCTTTGTTGTCGTTGATAGATTTTTTAAAACGGCACATTTTATACCATGCCACAAAACTGATGATGCGTCGCATGTTGCTGATTTGTTGTTTAAATAAGTTGTTAGATTGCATGGCATGCCTAGGACAATTGTTTCTGATCGTGATGCTAAGTTCTTGAGTTACTTTTGGAAGACCTTGTGGTGTAAGCTAGGAACAAAATTATTATTTTCTATTACTTGTCACCCACAAACCGATGGTCAAACTGAAGTAGTAAATAGGACTTTGTCTGCCTTGTTGAGGGCTATTATCAAGAAAAACATTAAAACACGGGAAAAGTGTTTACCACATGTTGAGTTTGCATATAATCGAGTTGTTCATTCTGCTACTAAGTTTTCACCGTTTGAAATTGTTTATGGTTTTAATCCTTTAACTCCAATGGATTTAACTCCACTACCTTTATCTGATCGTGTTAACTTGGATGGAAAGAAAAAGGCTGAACTTGTGAAGCAGATTCATGAAAAAACAAGGCTCAATATGGAGAGGAGAACAGAACAATATGCAAAGCAAGCGAACAAGGGACGTCGCAAGTTGTTTTTTGAACCTGGAGATTGGGTTTGGCTGCACATGAGAAAAGAACGATTTCCGGTACAAAGGCGTTCTAAGTTGCTGCCTAGAGGAGATGGTTATTTTCAAGTTCTCGAGCGAGTGAATGATAATGCATATAAGCTGGACTTGCTAGGTGACTATAATGTTAGTACCACCTTCAATGTTGCTGATTTGAGTTATTTTGATGTAGGTGATGATTTGAGGGCAAATCCTTTTCAAGAGGAGGGGAATGATGGAGGTCTAACCAACAGTTGACAAGATGATCCTATCCAAGTCCCAAACGGACCAGTAACGAGGAGCCGAGCTAAGCAATTCAAGGAGAAGCTTGCTGCATTGATCCAAAATGTCTTAACTAAGAAAGCTTCATTCAATGGTGATAAACAAGGGTAGATTATGCATATTCAAGTGGCGGAGTCATTGGACAAGTGTGGGAACCATTCGGACTAAAGATCAGTCCAAGTTGAGCAAATAAGAGCAATTAGGATGAAGACCAAAGCCCACCCTACCTTAAATCCGTGGGTTCATGTCTAATCAGCTCATATTAATGTGTTTATGGGCCTATTCTATTAAGGCCCTCTTTAATTTCGTGGCTCACTTATTTAGAGCCTTTCTTAAATAGATTTAGGGTTTTATTTTCCTTTCTTTAAGACTATGTTTTGGGGGTTATATATATGTCTTCTTATTCATTGTGAAAGACAACTTTTTTGATCATTAATTAAATTGTGAGAATATTCTCTATAGTTCTTTAAGAACTCTGCGAACGTATCGGAGGATTCCGTACGTTCACCTGGCTTATCAATCAATCTTCCACAATTGATTGTGGCGTCTTCACATACCAAGGTTCTTGTCTCTTTATAGACAACGGGTCGCGGTTCCACCCCCTTTTGATTCCTTCTTTTCGACGGTCCAGGAGTTGATAACTGAATTATTGTTATCGGGTCTCGTCACATGGTTGGCGTGGTTCATATCAGTGGTGGGAATGGTCGTGGCTCGACGACGTCGTCCGTACTGCACTAGAGTGCTGCTGCCATCACCTTGATCATCTTCTTGAACCAGCCCACGTTCTCCTCCATAGCATCCATCCACTCGGTCATATACTCCGGAAGTGGCGGAGCTGCTGCTGCTGTCTTTTTCCGCCTTGTGGTGCGGCTCGGGCTGGTTGGGAATCCTCGGATGGTGGCATGTCTGGCTCAGGGCCATCGCCCTCGCCCTGTGGACCGGAAGCTGGCTGGAGCTTGTCGAACGGGAAGATTGGCTTCGGAGCCTTTGTGACCTTGTCGTCGGCAAACATCGCCACGTTGGCATTTTTGCATAAGGCGGTGATGAGGGATGGGAATATCGGGCCCAAAGAGGTGTCGCCCATGCACCGTCGAATTTGTGAGTGGATAATGGCACCCACGTTCAGAGGGGTGCCCTTCATGATTGCGTAAATCAACGTGAGGCGAGTGGCATAGGGTCGGGCCGTTGAAACCGTCGGCATGAGTCGGGAGCAGACAAAATACATCCAAATCTTTGCCTCCCTCGAGAGCTCGGCTCGATAGAACCACTTATCTCCTGATGACCAATATGATCCTCGGAGGCACAGGGTCTGAATGAGGTCATTGTACGTCGTCTCCATCTTCAGTGCCTGGAACGGCTCGGTCGGGATGTCCGAAAGACGGGGGATAAGCTTGTAGACTCGGTTGATGGCTTCTGCGTCATAACGAACTTCGACGCCCCGGATAAAAACCACCGAGCCTTTGTACTGACCGGCATTGGCGTAGAAGAGCCGGACCAAGTTTTTGTTGTAGGTGCCCGGTTTATCGACAAGTACTCTCCAACACCTTTCTTGAATATTGTTGATAACCGAGGGGCATCCAATCGTACGGACACACAACTCACGCTCAGGGACGATTGAACGAGGGAGGCGGTCGATAAATTCTCTCTTGGCTTGGACATTCACATAGATGTCTTCATCGTGTTCGTCGAAGGTGACGTCGCTCACGAGCGTGCTTTGATTGGCTCGGGCGCCCGTGTTGAGTGGCACGTCACCGGTTCTTGCCATGGCTAGCTCGGTTGGTCCCTCCGAATGTGAAGGCGAGTGTGAAGAGCCTTCTCCCCCCTTTTTGCCTTGAGCCTTGCCCTTCTTCTTTTCCGGTGCTTTTCCTTTGCCCTTCGGTTGGGCTTTCTTGGAATTCTCACCCGTCTTTTGGAGTTTGTTTGCCGGTGAAGTCATGGTGTGAATGAGGGTGCAAAATGAAACTTGAAATTGGTTCGGACAATTTGTCGAACTCTTGGCGTGCGCAAGTTCTTTGAAACTCCTTGAATGTTAGTTCCTTTTGAAAACTAACCCTCAAGTGCAAAATGAAACTTGAAATTGGTTCGGACAATTCGTCGAACACTTGGCGTGCGCAAGTTCTTTGAAACTCCTTGAATTTTAGTTCCTTTCGAAAACTAACCCTCCTTTGTTAAAGATTCGTCCACAATTCTCAATAACAACAAGCAATAATGTTAATAGTTGATGATAATCTAAAAATATGCAAGTTTGAAGAGGAAATTTGAAAGAAAATCGAAGTTCTAGGGTTTGGGGGAAAGGGGGGTGTTCGAATTTTGTAAAATAATGAAGTGAGAAAAAGAGAAGGGTTTTTCGAATAAGTACAGTTTTTGCCCCCAGATCGCGATACGAGGTGCTGGATCGCGATCTGGGTCCTGTAATCTGCACAAAATTTGAAATTTAAACAGGTGAGATAGAGATATTGAACCCTAAAAATATAAAAATGCAAGAAAAGACTAAAAACGAAAACGAAAGCAAGATTAAAAGAAAAATGACAGAGAATGAGCAATAATGGGCTGCCTCCCATTTAGCGCCTGTTTTACAGTCGACGGCTCGACTTCTTTTGGACTTATTGGGAGAAAATTAGTGCAACACGCTCCACTTCCTCGGGAGCACCATTTGGATAGTAATGCTTAACTCGTTGCCCATTCACTTTGAACGACGGACCGTCTCGTCCTCGTATTTCGATAACTCCTTGTGGGATTGCGCTTAGGACTACGAATGGTCCTGACCAACGGGACTTGAGCTTTCCCGGAAATAGTCATAGCCGAGAATTGAATAGCAGGACTTGGTCACCTGCCCGGAACTCTCTCTTTGTAATCCTTTTGTCATGCCACTTTTTCGTCTTTTCTTTGTAAATCTTGGCATTCTCGTAGGCATCGTTTCTGAACTCCTCCATTTCGTTGAGTTGAAGCAATCGACGATCGCCGGTGGCTGTTTGATCGAAATTGAGCTTTTTGACTGCCCAATAAGCTCAGTGCTCCAATTCCACTGGCAGGTGGCACGCTTTCCCAAACACGAGTTTGTACGGAGACATCCCAATCGGTGTTTTGAATGCGGTTCGATAGGCCCAAAGTGCATCATCGAGCTTCAACGCCCAATCTTTTCGGTTCGTGCTCACGGTCTTCTCTAGAATCTGTTTGATTTCTCGGTTTGACAACTCAGCAAGCCCATTTGTTTGTGGATGATAGGCAAGCGCAATTTTGTGTCGGATCCCCAACTTGTTCGTGAGATTAGTGAGCAGTTTGTTGCAGAAGTGAGATCCTTCATCGCTAATGATCGCCCTAGGTGTCCCAAACCTTGAGAATATGTTCTTGTGGAAGAATTTGAGGACTGTACGAGCATCGTTGGCAGTGGTGGCAATTGCTTCGAACCATTTGGACACGTAGTCCACGGCAAGCAGAATGTATAACTTCCCGTTCGAAGAAGGGAATGGTCCCATGAAGTCTATGCCCCAAACATCGAAAATCTCCACCTCTTTCATGTTGTTCAAAGGCATTTGGATTTTGGTGGATAGGTTCCCTGTTCGTTGGCATTGATCACACCATTTCACGAACTCGTAATTATGTCGGAATAGGGTTGGCCAAAAGATGCCTGACTGCAGAACCTTGGCGGATGTGCGAGATTCCCCGTGATGCCCGCCACAAGGTGAAGAGTGGCAATGTGTGAGAATCTCACGTACTTTTGTTTCCGGAACACATCTTCGGATGACACGATCGAGGCCGGTTCTAAAAAGCAACGGCTCGTCCCATAGATAGAAACGACTGTCGTGAAGGAATTTTTTCTTTTGGTGATAAGATAGATCGTCAGGAATGATTCCACTAGCCAAGAAGTTGACCACATCAGCATACCACGGAGTGTGAGTACTAATGGCGAGCAATTGCTCGTCTGGGAATGATTCCTGAATATTTCCTTCGGCTAGAACATCTTCTAGTATGAGTCTGGAAAGATGATCTGCTACCACATTCTCGCTACCCTTTTTGTCTCTGATTTCCAAGTCGAACTCCAGGAGTAGGAGTACCCATCTGATGAGTCTGGGCTTGGCGTCCTTCTTTGCGAACAAGTATCGAATAGATGCGTGGTCGGTGTAAATGATCACCTGAGACCCCAAACTATACGGTCTGAACTTGTCAACGGCATAAACGACAACAAGCATTTCCTTTTCGGTCATTGAATAGTTCTTCTGTGCCTGGTCAAGTGTACGACTCGAATAGTAGATGGCTTTGAAGATTTTGTCCCTCCTCTGTCCCAATACTGCACCTACAGCATAGTCGCTTGCATCGCACATGATCTCGAGTGGTTCCTCCCAATTGGGAGTAATCATAATCGGTGATTGGGTTAACTTATCCTTGAGAAACGTGAAAGCCTGCAAACAAGCAGAATCAAAATCAAAGACGGCTTCCTTCTCAAGCAAATGACATAATGGTTTTACTATTTTCGAAAAATCTTTAATGAATCTACGGTAAAACCCAGCATGCCCTAAAAAACTTCTAACCCCCTTGACATCCTTCGGTGGAGGCAATTTTTCAATCGTTTCGATTTTTACCCTATCCACCTCAAGACCGTTTTTCGAGACCTTGTGACCTAGAACAATACCTTCACGAACCATAAAATGACATTTTTCCCAATTTAAAACAAGGTTCGTTTCTGTACATCTTTTCAAAAAAAGTTCTAGATTGTGCACACAATGATCGAAAGACAATCCAAACACAGAAAAATCATCCATAAACACCTCAAGAAATTCTTCTACCATATCATGAAAAATAGACATCATATATCGTTGAAAGGTAGCAGGTGCATTACACAAACCGAAAGGCATCCTACAAAATGCAAAAGTACCGTAGGGGCAAGTAAAAATAGTTTTCTCTTGGTCTTCCGGGGCGATTGAAATTTGATTGTACCCCGAATAACCATCAAGAAAACAGTAATACTAGAAACCTCCTAGTCTGTCTAGCATTTGATCGATAAAGGGAAGGGGAAAATGGTCTTTTCTAGTGGCAGCATTCAATAATCGGTAATTGAAGCATACACGCCACCTAGTAACTGTTCTAGACAGAATAAGTTCATTTTTATCATTCACAATAACCGTCATCCCACCCCTTTTAGGCACAACCTGCACCGGACTAACCCACGGACTGTCATAAATTGCATAAATCATACCAGCGCCTAACAGTTTTAAAACTTCTTTTTTGACTACATCTTTCATTGACGGGTATAACCGCCTCTGAGGTTGGACTCTCGGTTTATAGACGTCTTCCATTAGAATTTTGTGTTGAACAATAGACGGGCTAATTCCCTTAATATCCTCAATAGACCAATCTATAGCCGACCTATATTCTCTAAGGACCTCCAGCAGTGTGTTTGTTTCGGCCTCGCTCAAACTAAAAGAAATAATCACCGGATAAGTCTTGTCTGCTCCAAGAAAAGCATAACAAAGATAATCGGGTAATTGTTTCAATTCCAGTACGGGGGCCGTTTTCACACTAACTGGTATCTCGGGGACGATTCCTACCTCGTCTACGCCTAAAATCTCGGCACACTCAAGAAACAACACATAATCAAGCACATCATTTCAATAGGGGTTTCAGGGGAGGCAGAATGCAAATCAATAGAATTAACAATGCAGTGCTCAACAGAATCACATAATTCATACAAATCAAAAAAGGAGGAAACACAATACTCGATCACGTCTATTCTACTGCAATGCTCAACATGCTCAGAGTATTTAAATGCATCTGTCAAATTAAAAACAACTTCTTCCCCATTTACCCTAAGCATTAAAGATCATAATTCCATATCAATCATCGCCTTACCAGTGGCTAAGAATGGACGACCTAAAATGATTGGTGTTTCATCATCTTCAGGCATTTCAAGTACCACAAAATCAACAGGCAAAATGAATTTATCTACTTTAACTAGCACATCTTCTACAATCCCATCGGGATATTTCAATGAACGATCAGCTAGTTGTAAAGTCATGCGAGTGCAGTTCAAATTTCCTAAGCCCAGTTTTAGAAACACAAACATAGGCATCAAATTAATACTTGCCCCCAAATCACATAAAGCTTTATCGAAAGTAGAATTTCCAATAATACAAGGAATAATGTAACTTCCTGGATCTTTCATTTTCGGTGGTAGATTCGACTGAAGAATGGCACTGCAAGTTGCCGTGAGTGTCACTGGTATGTCTTCTTCGATCCAAATTTTCTTGGATAGGACTTCCTTCATGAACTTGGTGTAGTTTGGCATTACCTCCAACGCTTCTGCAAAAGGGATGTTGATTCGAATTTGTTTGATCTTTTCAATGAACTTCTTCAATTGATCCTTGAACTTCTTCTTCTTCTATCTTTCTGGAAAAGGAATAGGAGTTATCATAAGAGGGGGATTATAAGGAAAATAAATGTTATTGGGCTTACTAGCCTCTTTTGTAACAATCCTGAAATGGTGATTTCCGACTCGACCGGGGTCGGTTGTACAGCTGGCCTTGGTGACTCGTCTGTCGGATAAGGAGGATCGGTCATTTGCAAACCACTTCGGGTGGTTATGGCTTGACAGCTTTCTTTTGGATTGACTTCGGTATTGCTCGTAAATCCACCCATTGCTATCATGGACATGGATTTGGCGATTTTCCCTATTTGCTTTTCCATGTTCTTCATTGTTGATTTCAGGCCCTCCATTTCCTGTTCTTGTCGGTGAAGACGCTCGTCATATGTTGGCCCTCGTTGCTCTCTTTGATCGTTGAAATCGGAAGGTGGTTGTAGAGCATTCTTTGGATTGGCGTAGGAGAAGTTCTCGTGATTCCGAATTCCCGGGTGGTAATAAGTAGGGTTTTGGTTCTGATTGTTGGTTCCCCCGAAATTGTTGAATCGGTGGTTCATAAAGTGTGCCTGCTCCCAATCGTCGTTTGTGGCTTGCGAAGTACTTGCTGCTGCTACTCGTTCGGTCTGTGGCCCTCGAACTGATAATTGGGCGACCTGATTTGATAGGGTCGTTAATTGTGCTGAAACTGTGGCTAAATAATCGAGTTGGTGGAATCCGGACACCTTTTGTATACCACTTCGGTCGGACGGCCAATGGTAAGCATTCTCACACATTCGCTCGACAATGTCTCGAGCGTCTGTGGGAGTCTTGTTTTGCAATGATCCACCTGAGGCAGCATCGACTAAAGACCGGACTGGTTGATCGAGCCCATTGTAGAATAACTCCATTTGATCCCACGGGTTGAATCCGTGTTGAGGGCATTGTCGTAATAAGTCCTTGAATCTCTCCCAAGCCTCGTGCATCGGCTCTTGGCTCACCTGTCTGAAGTTGCCTACATCTCTTCGTAGTTGTGCGGTCTTCGAGGGTGGAAAGAATCGTGCCAAAAAGGCTTGTGATAATTCTTCCCAACAGGTGAGTGATCCTGGATTAAGACTCAGAAGCCAACTCTTCGCTTTATCTCTAACAGAAAATGAGAATAGCTTCAACCGGATGGCATCATTAGAAACACCGTTAACTTTGATCGTGTCACAAATCTCCAAGAAATTGGCAAGATGGAGATTTGGATCTGTAGTGGCTGCTCCAGAGAATTGGTTCGCCATGACCATGTTGATTAGCCCCATCTTTAGCTCGAAGTTGTTTGCGGCTATCGTCGGTTTCCTGATTCCCGAATAGTTTTCATTCACAGGTGGAGTTCGGTATTCTCGTATTGTTCGCTTGGGTGGTAGGTTCGGTCTTGGCTGCTCGTGATCTCGTCGTGGCTCTCGATCGTACTCGAAGGCCAGGTGCTCTGGATTTCCTTGATCGTCGGCCATTGGTTCACTTTGTTGGTTGCGCGTGGCCCTTCGTCTACGAAATGTCCTTTCAACCTCGGGATCGTAAGGTATGATTTCCAAATTTCGACGCCTAGGCATAAACAAAGTGATCGGTTAAAATCAAGGTAAAAATCGAAAATAAAACAGGTAAAAAGCTAAATTAATAATCAGATAATTGGTAACACTATCAACAAAGATAAAATCAAATTGGTCCCCGGCAACGGCGCCAAAAACTTGATACGCGTTTTCCTCACGTATAAATTACCGCAAGTATACAATATCGCATTTTGCAGAACAGTGGTTCCGGATATCGATCCACAGGGACCTTGTAGATTCACATGCTGAGTAGTGTAATTATATTATCGTTATATTATCTAGCTGATCGTAAATATTTGAAAAGGTGAGAAACCCTAATTTAAAAGCATGCAAGATCGTAAACATGCAAATATAGAATGTACGTAAATAAAGTAACAACAACTCATCGTGGGGCAACTTCGATTTAAAAGGAACTTCTAGGGCCAAATCCACCTATGTATAATCAACAACAATCTACACATCCGTTATCTAAAATCACATTCCTATTCGTTAACCCAGACGCTAATGTACTCTAACCCCCATCTCCAGTGTAGTTAGAGTCTACCCACAGGTCCGACGTCTCCGTTCAGAACCGGCTATTAAGAAAGCATTTAGGTCAAGTCCTTAAGGGCTACCCGAAGTGCATCACGTCTCCGTTTCCACACCCCGATCTATGTTTTCCTAACTTCAAACAAGAAATCCTCTCTCGAGTTCATTCCTATTTAATATCAATCCGAGAGCTGATCAAGCAATCAGAAGCATTTAATACAGGAGAACATAAACGAAATCGAAACACGACAAATAGATCGTCTAGAAGAAAATGTTCTTAGTTCATAACAAACATAATGTCAAAAGAATGTACAAAGGAAATGAAGAATAAAACGTAAAGAAATTGCGTAAGAAAAACCCAAGTCGGAACCCCCGTTGATGATTCCCGCGAAGAACTGTCGAAAACCGTAAAAAGTCGAAAAAGAAGTGAAGAATGAAAGGGTCTTTCTATTTATAGTGAAATGCAAAGCTTTCTCAAGAAGCTTTGCAAAAAAAAATATCTTTCTCAAAAGGCGTGCCCAGATCGCGATCTGGCAGCCTCGGGGAACTGCCCACCGCCATGCCAGATCGCGATCCAGGAATGTGTATCGCGATCTGGGTCTTCAACATTTCAGCACTGTAAGACCTCCCAGATCGCGAGACGGTTTGCTGGATCGCGATCTGGGTCTTCAACATTTCAGCACTGTAAGACCCCCCAGATCGCGATACGGATTTTTGGATCACGATCTGGATCTTGATCAATTTCAGGACTGTGACAACCCCCAGATCGCGATCCAGAGATGTCAGATCGCGATATGGGTCTTCTTGGCCCCAAAATTGGCTTGAAATTTCGGTTTCGCTTTCAAATGGCTTCGACTCGGCAAAAAATACCTAATAAAACCCTGACATAGAAATAAAACAAGAAACGCAATAATATATACAAATAAAGCCGAAACTCGGACGAACGAAGACCAAAACTCGAAGATTTGATAAGCAAAAATCGTGCAAAACGAACACTTATCACAACCCAGCCCACTTATAAAATCCCGCCCATTACTTGGCCTACCATATAATTTGGGACCTATAAATTCTTGTTTGATTCAATGAAGACTCCGGAACTTCATCGACCATCATACTGCCTTCATTACCTCACCCAAGTTGTTCGTACTTTCCGGTGGTTTTGCTATTTTTTTTTAAGAATCGATCATAGGGTTTTTGCTATTGCATCATGTCCATGTCAGCTCCAACTATGATTAAAGTGGGTCCCACGTAAATTCTAGTCACCAACCAAATCTCGGTCTTCTCAGATTAAAATCTCAGCCCCAACCGACAATGTCCGTTTCTTATATTTCAATTAACTGCGTATGTTGTGTCTGAAGTATGTGCCGGTTTATGTAATAGAAATTTAAACTCTTTAACAACTTTCTGCTGCATTCATTTACTAGCCTTTTAACACCTTTTGTGATTTTCCTATTGCAGGTGATTTCAGAGATTCAGGGATTGTCAACTTTATTTTTTATTAATTTTTTTTTATTTTTTAATGATTGTATAGAGAATGATTTTAACCTTGCTAACTACTTATTAACTCCCAACACTCTTTCTTGTAATTGTTATAACAAAATTAACCATCATTGAAAACAATTTGACCCAAGTATTCAAGTATGTAATAACAAACCCATTCAATTGGTTTGGATTAAACCCTCTAGAGACCGGTTTTAAATCCTTAAACTCACATTTGCAAGTTAGATTTTGAATAATTACGGTGGATTTCAAATTGAAAACAACCGCACATTATATATTTTAGAAAGGAGAGTAACATGAAATAGAATTTATAAGAAGTGAAAACTGAACAAAAATGTACCGGTAACGTAACAGCTCGAAATCCCTCAAGAATGCACGGTACGCGGCTCAAAATCCAGCTTCAATGGTGAACCAAGTATCCTTCTAGAAAAGCAAAAAAGTCGAACAGTTCGCAGTCAGTAAAAACCCTGTAACTGTACATAACAGGTTTCTTGAGTGAAGATTCTTCAGTGGCTAGAGGACAAACAACCCCATTTATAAACCATTTTCTTTCTTTTTTCATTAAGTATTAGAAATCGCATTTATATCTGTTACATTCTTCTCACAATACTAGCTAGTAACAATCTCTGAAGCGCACTGCGTGTAGTGTGATCTGTTGTTACTAATAAGGTCTGACACACCAAATAAAATAAATCTTTTATTTCATAATAAAAGCGCATATATATAAACCAACTATATATACATATACATGTACTTACTTTTAGTGAGACTAGTATTTTTCCCCGAGCGCTGCACGGGGGAGTCTACTTAAATAAACGAATAAAAAATGAAAATTATAAAATATATTTTTTGTCAGATATAATAGAAACTCGATAAATTAATAATCTTGCTTCAATAATAATTTATTACGGTCCCGAACTTAGAAAAAAAAACATTCATATAATTACTCACTATTTAGATTATTTAAAGGCAAATGAATAAAAATATCCTGGGGTAACCATTATTCAACCAAAATGCCCGTAGGATTTTTCAAAATGTGCCACAATGGCTTGATGAGTATAAAAAAATGATTGACAAATCAAATAGTTTTGTTTTTGCAGAATATGAGACAACAAAATTACAAATGGAAGAAAAAGAACGATACAGGTTTTGGTTTAGAATTACGTACATGTCAACAATTTTCACAAATCCATTTATATATTAATGCATCCTCTAATTCTCGTAACATAGAATCGGGAAGGCAATATATCTGAGTAATTCTTTCCTCGCACATTAAACAAAACTCAACTCAATATCAACACAATTCCAATATAGGACTTCTTTGGAAACATGGACACCATCTTCGGATTGATTAATAGAATGACCGTTGCCATTGAAAGTTGAAACTCAGAAAAGATGATTCGCTGAAGCCGTTTGAAATATATCTGTCTTCTCAATGGAGGTATTACAACACAAATCGATGAAGCTGGTGGTGTGTCGTAACTTCAGATGTGCTACCATTCTTTGTCGTAACTTCAGATGTTCAACGATCCAACCATTAACACTATTTGTGAAATCAAAAGGTTAATTGAAAACAAATTACAAAGCATTAATTCCCTCTATTTTCAACTAAGAACCAACACCACAACACATTAAAAGAGACAAAAGAGAAGGGAAAAAAGAAAAAAAAGAATCATCAACTACGGCTTCAAACAATTAAAAGAAGTCGGAGTTTTCCTATAAGCTCATATTACCTCGGTTTGTAAATCACATTATGAACTCCACGACTACAAACAATTAAAAGGAGTCTACAGTTTCCTATGAACCCTTATTAGCTCAGTTTTTGCATCACTATAAACGCAGACATTTTTGCTTAAAATACAGTAACATTAACATCCAAGTTAGTCCACTTTGACCATGTTGTAAAATATAAACACTGAAATTTTTTTGCCTCTTCAAGAAATTGGAATTTATAATCAATAAACATACCTTGAATTTCCGCAATATTCCAGCGGGCTAGAAAAAATCAAAACAAAGAAGAAACAAACTTGTAAGAGAATTCAATACATTCAAGCGGGTGGTCGAAGAACCGTGAGAAATAGGAGATACCACTTGAGCCTACAAAAGCATTCGACAGATATACCGCCCCCAACAAAGGATACAGTGAAATTATACAATAATAAAAAAAAAAACATGCATTTTATTATAGAGAGAACATAAAGGTAATCTAAAGAGGAACTTTTACCTCCAACCAAGAAAATATCGGCGCCTGTGCAACCAACGAACACCGCTGCAAGTCAATCAATACGAAAGGAGTACGATTTTTTTCAGCAAAACTTGAACATAAACAAAAGAAAATCACAAATATTGAATTATAAAGAATCCGATTGACAAAGAGAGGGTTATGAATTATGATTGCGTGGAGCCTAATATTGTGATGGTGTAAACAAAAATAGTAACAACTACTGTATAACTGTTTACTCTGAATCGAACTTACAATCCATCAAACTTACAATCCTGACAAAGAATCAAAAAAGAAGAAGATTAGAAATATACCTCCGCCGAGACTGTTCTTTGCATATGTATACTTTAAAGATTATGCCATTTTTTTTTGTAGTCAATAGTTTTATTCGCCACTACCCCTGCAAAAGCCACAAACACACATAAACAAACAAACAAAAAAAAACACTAAAACTGAGGAACCCACTTCTTCAAATACTACGACGAATGTGGTTTATAAGAAAGTGTTCTAAAATTTGATCTAAGTAATTTATTTATATTATACTTTTTAAACATATTATGTTTTTTTAGTATTGCTGACTTTAATATATTATGGTGATGATATATAACTTTTACTTTTTAAACTTATTATGTTTTTTAGTATTGCTGACTTTAATATATTATGGTGATGATATATAACTTTGGGTTATACAGTACATTTTTGATTGAGATATTATGTGTAAAATTCATACTCTTAGTTAGTGTTTGTTTGCAGCACTAGATGGGATAAAACTATTTTATCCCACATAAAAGAGTGTCTACTTTTTGTGGTACTTCTTATTCTCCCATCCCCAAGCTTGGCAACATTCGTGGGTGGTTAAAATGCATAAAGAACTTCGAATTGTCTATGAATTTATGAAATTTAATGTAGGTGTTATGAAGAATACATGGTTCCATTTTGACTATATTCATGAAATTATTTTAAAAGTTCATTAAGAGATTTACGTATTAATCTTGGTATTTTATATTTTTTTTATCAAGTATTTAATATATGGTTTGTTTACGTAACTGTAACTTTTGGCAAGAGTATGGTAGTCGTAGGGGCTCATTTTAATCAGTTTTTTTAGCAGTTTATTTACCATATAACTGGTCTGACTTTTAAACACATGCATTCTTAAATAAATAGAGTATTAGTCTGCATTGATTTTATTCCAATCCGTGCATCGCACGGGTCTGATTACAATCCAGACAAAGAATCAAAAAAGAAGAAGATTAGAAATATACCTCCGCCGAGACTGTTCTTTGCATATGTAATCTTTTAAGATTATGCCATTTTTTTTGTAGTCAATAGTTTTATTCGCCACTACCCCTGCAAAAACCACAAACACACATAAACAAACAAACAAAAAAAAACACTAAAACTGAGGAACCCACTTCTTCAAATACTACGACGAATGTGGTTTATAAGAAAGTGTTCTAAAATTTGATCTAAGTAATTTATTTATGTTATACTTTTTAAACATATTATGTTTTTTTAGTATTGCTGACTTTAATATATTATGGTGATGATATATAACTTTTACTTTTTAAACTTATTATGTTTTTTAGTATTGCTGACTTTAATATATTATGGTGATGATATATAACTTTGGGTTATACAGTAAATTTTTGATTGAGATATTATGTGTAAGATTCATACTCTTAGTTAGTGTTTGTTTGCAGCACTAGATGGGATAAAACTATTTTATCCTACATAAAAGAGTGTCTACTTTTTGTGGTACTTCTTATTCTCCCATCCCCAAGCTTGGCAACATTCGTGGGTGGTTAAAATGCATAAAGAACTTCGAATTGTCAATGAATTTATGAAATTTAATGTAGGTGTTATGAAGAATACATGGTTCCATTTTGACTGTATTCATGAAATTGTTTTAAAAGTTCATTAAGAGATTTATATATTAATCTTGGTATTTTATATTTTTTTATCAAGTATTTAATATAAGGTTTGTTTACGTAACTGTAACTTTTGGCAAGAGTATGGTAGTCGTAGGGGCTCATTTTAATCAGTTTTTTTAGCAGTTTATTTACCATATAACTGGTCTGACTCTTAAACACATGCATTCTTAAATAAATAGAGTATTAGTCTGCATTGATTTTATTCCAATCCGTGCATCGCACGGGTCATATTACAATCCAGACAAAGAATCAAAAAAGAAGAAGATTAGAAATATACCTCCGCCGAGACTGTTCTTTGCATATGTAATCTTTTAAGATTATGCCATTTTTTTTTTGTAGTCAATAGTTTTATTCGCCACTACCCTTGCAAAAACCACTTACTACTTTTGCTAATTATATTCTTATAAATTAACAAAAATGCAACATATAGAAAAAGAGGAGAGGGAATTAACTAGAAGAATTACATGTGATAGTTTGTGGAATTGCTTGGTGGAGAAGATATAGAGTCACCGTGAGAACAGGGTGGGATGATATTAAGGAAGTGGCTATAAAGAGTGAGCCACGATCTTCTTCTTCGACAGCTCGATCGTGGCTCAGTCCAACAGATGTAGCAAATGATAGCCATAAGAATATCAGGATCCTTTTTTTCCCCTTGTAATAAAGCAACCAATTCCATGTTGAGATATTGAAACAAATCCCAAATTTTCGAAAAACAAAAATTATTGCTCCCATCTCAAATAATGTTCTGAATCCCAAGTACTCATTAAAATATAGGGTCTATTAGATATAACCCCCTTAAACATTCAAATAATAGGGGTAGACCCAAATTTATATTTGCCATTTTGATAACAACCCAAACTTTTCCTAATTACATAATTACCCTCAATCAAATGCCACAAAACCCGTTACTTTACCTTTTGAAATAAAATCAAATTCCTTCCTATTTTCCCATTAAATCACTATCATCCCAAACCCCACTATCGAATAAACTGCAAAACCTCCCAGAACAACTTCCCGGTGCGGCCGATTGAAAGGGGAAGACGTCTGCACTGCCGTGAAACGACGATTTTCGTGCACTCCGAGCAAGCTGTCGTAGGTACGTCATCGCCACTCGCTAAATCGCTATCATCCATCGATTTGTTGATATGTTTTGGCTAAATCGACTATCACGTTTGTGTATTTGCAGATCTGTTATAATCGCATACCGCATTCGAGCACTAAATCAGTGATATTGCAACAATTGATGGGCAGGACATCCACCAGAAGTGATATCGTCGTTGGCCGCCGCCGTCGCCGTCGCCGTCACTGCTCCAATCTAGGGTTATCTCGTTAATCGACTATGGGCCGAAGAATCATCAAAACCCTAGATTTGAGAAGTGACGGCGGCGGATTTGTGTTTTAAAATTAATAGACTATCTCATATCTTTTAGTAGACTATCCCATGTATCTAATTCGACTATGGGTTTAGTTAAATGACTATTGGAAAAATAATAATATATATGGAAACTGAATAATATGTTTGTTTGAAATACTAATCAATTAGGGTAATTTTCCTTATTATATGAAAACGATTAGGGTAAATAATGATATATATGAAAAAATAATAATATATATGGAAACTGAATAATATGTTTGTTTGAAATACTAATCAATTAGGGTAATTTTCCTTATATCATGTATTAGACTATCTTATTCATCTAATTCGACTATGGATCTCGTTAATCGACTATGGATCCCATATTATTCAACCACATAGTATATTAATAATTTCAATATAGTACATTGATCTGCTATGATAGTATATTACGATTATAGTAGTGATATGAATTGTGTTACAAACAATATACCACTGAAATGACAAGAACATTGAGAACAACACCAACGTAAAGTATTCCAACATAACCAATAAAATAGTACATTAATAATCTCATAATTTCAATCTAGGGTTTTGATAAAATACATAAAACACATCATAACACAATAAAATCAATATGTCGAGTAAAAAACTCTAGTACATTAATAATCTCATAATAGTATAATAAAATGATAATGGTAGTATCATACGATATTCATAATAGTATACTACTGTATTACAACGGTTTAAAACTTAACCGAAGTTGTCGAGCCATTACATCGTAAACACCTCTTTATAGCAACCAACCCACCAAACCTCAACAAAATCCTTACGAAATTCGCCATCGAAAAAACCTAAAATCATGAAACAAAATTAAAAATGCAGAATACTAAAAAATGATTAAATAGACTGCAAATACATTTGAATGACAATACATTAATATCATCAAAAATAAACTTAAAATGCAAAATCCATACGCTAATTTAAAAAAGACTACGAACTATATTTTAATGTACTACCCAGCACACTTAAATCGACTGTTATAAACAAATAACCAACTATCGATCGGGATCAAAAACATGAACTCGACCACAACGGACAATTATTCCGATTATTGCATAAACCAACTACGAAGCTCATTTAAAACAACTCTGGTCCGATCTGCGTGAAGCATCCTCTTCTAACTCTGTCAATCCTCTTCCAAACAAACATCATCCGCCAAAAATAACGATGTATATATGACGACGTAATTTTGTTAAAAAACGTTCTACTTCATAGAATCAAGTATCAACACAACCCTTAAAATTTCTAACCACCGTAGTCGACAATCCTAGACATTGAGCGAAAAATAAAAACGAATAACGCATTCATACCCGGTTAACAACGTCCAACAACGAACGCTCAAATTCGATCCTGTTTCAACGACGGTGCAGAAATCTTCAAAGACGATAAATAACCGCTGGAACGCTGAAGAGAACCTTCGAAAAATATTGTACACGATTTGATATAACGGATCACGTAATTTTATTCCGTGATTTTAGGCAACGTATCAGCAAATCTCAAATCACGTAGTAAAGGAAATAAATGCCTTTTAAAAATAAAACAGAGGTATTAAAGGAAAATTATATAATATATTTTGCCAAGTTGGCAAAATTGGATCTATCTCAAAAAGGGGAAAAAAAATTGGATCTACCTTATTAGAAAATATGAACAAGGGGGTTATCCCTAATAAACCCTAAAATATATAGCAATAAAAATACATTGTGTAAATAATAGGCAAAACAGTCCAAAAAAATAAAATTAAAAAACCAACCCGAGGGCTTAAATGTGTGCAGGTTGTAGAGATAGTTAGGATCCATGCAGAACTTCACCCCCAACAGTCCCATTCCCAAACTGCTTCACCAAAAATGAATTTAATAAAAATTATGAAGGAAAAATATATAGAGATTGTTTGATTTACAGATAAAAAAAATAATAATGGAGGTTTCTTATTTGTCATACCGTCTCTGCGAAACTATTTGTTGGCGCCAGATTTCCACCAAGGAAGAAATCCGCCACACTTGGGAAGTAAAGATTGGCTAAAGATTTGTTCCCATGTTTATTTTGGAAATTTAGAGTCCTACCTATGTAATTCTTTAGGACTTAGATTTATTTCCTTGTACTTTACTCTTGTTAGGAATCTTTTATAGTTATCTAGATTAGAACTAGATATTGACTAGGATTCTGTTTCCTAGTTATTCGGTTCCTTTGGAAGACAGGTCTTTGGAGGCCGATCTCACGCCTATATAAGGCTCCTCACCTCACGAAGACCGGGACACTTTTTGGTTGGGAGAAATTACTCCGTTGCTTTGAAGAATCGCTGAAACGTTCTGCTGAACAGAACTGTGCCATCGTTGGATGTGTCAACATATACAGATTGGCTGTATAGATCTCTTGGGAGATCAACCGCGTCACTGAAGGGAGTTCAGGCCAGAAAGGAGTTCTAGGCACGCGGTGTGGAGCTGTTGTTAGAAGAAACACGAAGTTCGAGTTGTGTGCAAGAACGGCATATTACATAAAGAGGGAGTCTTTAGTGTTTTTATTAAGTCCTATTAATGTACACTATAAATCTGAACTAGTGAAATCGTGTTTGCAGGTCCACGTGGATGTAGGGCACAATTGTGTCTGAACCACATTAATTCTTGTGTTCTGTTTATTTACTTTAAGTAGAGTATAACTGTGCCAACACAAGATTTACAGTTGTAACTGAATAGTGTTTTCGCAACTTAACTGTTACAACTTAGATCAACTGATTTCTATAGGCATATAAATCAACAATTGGCATCAAGAGCCTCTCACTAGATATACATAGTGTGTGATTTTGGGAATCTGATTTATTTGCCATTTATTATTCGTAGGTACTATGAGTTCTCATATGGAAGGAGGTTCCACTACTCGCCCACCACTGCTCACGGGAACCAACTACTCCTATTGGAAGACTAAAATGAAGATGTTCATAAAGTCAATGGATGAAGATGCATGGTGAACAGTGTTAACTGGATGGAAGCGACCTGTTGCCACAGATGAGAAAGGGATTGAAACTGAGAAGCATGAGAAAGACTGGAGCAAAGCCGAACAAATTGCAGCAAATATGAATTCCAAGGCCTTGAATGCTATATTCAATGGAATTGATATCAATCAATTCAAGATTGTCTCGGTGTGTGAATGTGCTAAAGAAGCATGGGAGAAACTCCAAACAGCCTACGAGGGAACTGCCTCAGTCAGACTATCCAAACTTCAAATGCTTGCCACCCGGTTTGAAGATCTTCGTATGGAAGAAAATGAGACCGTGAGCGAATTTAACTCCAAATTATGTGACATATCAAACGAAGCTCACGGCCTCGGTGAAACTTATCCCGAAGTTAAACTTGTACGAAAAGTACTCAGATCCATGCCAGACCAATTCGCGTACAAGATCACTGCCATAGAGGAAGCAAGTGATGTGGACTCATTACGACTTGAGGATCTGATTGGGAATCTACAAACTTTTGAAAACAAGTTGAACATCAGCAGAATGGACAAGGAAAGGAAAATTGCTCTGCAAACTGTATCGGACACCACAACATCTGTGCCTACTGGTCATATGTCAGCACTTGAAGTCAAGCTCACAAAATCCATGTCCTTAATAGCAAAAAATTTCGGGAAATTCATCAAGAGAAATGGACATCCTACAAACTCTGAGAGAAAACCTAGGACCTCTACAGATAAGCCAGAAGTCAAGAAGGGAATTCGATGTAGAGAGTGTCATGGTTATGGTCATATCCAAGCAGAATGTGCTAACACTCTGAAAAAACAAGGAAAATCACTTGCCACAACTTGGAGTGATGACACCTCAGAGTCTGATGATGAAAGTGAAGCTAGTGACGATGATACAAACAATGATTTATGTGGAACTTGCAGAATCACAGAAGCCACACTCGAGGACATCACATGCACAGAACCGCCACATCTCAGGTATGTCACACAGGAAAATGAAAATTACGAAAATCTAAATATGCCTTTTCTGTCCACAGGGAGTGACGAATCAGAAGATGAAGGTGAAGAGTCCATCCAACAATTTCAAAAACAATTGGATGATCTCCTGATGCAATGTCATGAAGTTAGTATTGAAAATAAACTCCTGAAAGAAAGAATCAAAGAACAAGAGGAAGAAAACAAAGGAGTTATCACAAAACTGAATGAGAGGATTGATGAACTTGAGATGGAGATTGAAGTCTTTGAAGTGGAACAGGACTTCGCACAAAGAGACATCGACAATCTCAAAGATTTTTTGAAGTATTGGCAGGACTATGATGGTGAAAGAGCAAAAAGAATGAGGAAAAATCTTTTTCCAAAAGTGCATGCTGATGACCACCAAGATGTTTCACCGTCTGTTAGCACAATGTTTGAGGCTTCTGTCAGTAAGTTAAATCGCACTGCATTTCTTCCCTCAAATAGATTAGATGAAATCATAAATGCTCATCCTTCTAATTCCAAAAGAATTGGGTTAGGGTATACTGATGGACAATCTAATGCTAACACTGGTTCAAACCAGAAAATCAGATTTGTCAATTCCACATCTTCTTGTGTGAACAACCAAACCTATCCTACTAAGTTTATTCCTATCTGTCACTTCTGTCACAAAATAGGGCATGTCAGGCCTAAATGCTTTAAAAGATGGAAATTGATAAATAAACAGTTAGCATATCAGACATCCAAATCCGCTGCGTGGGTTACTTACTCTCAAAGTAACAACTCTTATAAACAAAGGATGACAAATGATAGTACTAACTGCTGGTCAGCTATTTAATCTTTAAATGCATGTGCTACTAACTCTTGGTATTTTGACAGTGGATGCTCCAAACACATGACAGGTGAAAGGAATTTCTTATCAAATCTGCATAACATGTCTAGTGGACAGGTTACTTTCGGAGATGGAAATAAGGCTTATGTAAAGGGAAAAGGGGACTTAAATGTTGGAGGTCTACCAAACTTGAACAATGTTCTGTATGTGGAAGGTTTGAAATCAAATCTTCTGAGTGTAAGTCAGTTGTGTGATCTCTACGACTCTGTATTGTTCACAAAGCGTAAGTGTGAAGTATTTGATGAAAACAAAAATTGTGTTCTAACCGGATACAGGTCATCAGACAATTGCTACAAAATTGATCAGATTGACAAATCGGTTCAATGTCATCACACTTCTTCTGATCTCACTGATCTCTGGCATCGGAAACTAGGTCATTTAAATTTTCATGATCTAATCCGTCTTGTTAATGCAGGATGCGTGAAAGGGGTACCACAACTGAAGACTGACACACCTGAGTCATGTGGTGACTGTCCTCTGGGAAAACAAGTACGGACATCTCACAAGAACACAGATCATGCAGGGACTAGCAGGACCTTGGAACTCATTCACATGGATTTAATGGGACCAATGCAAACCGAGAGCATTGGTGGAAAAAGGTATGTTCTAGTTTGTGTTGATGATTTCTCAAGGTTCACTTGGGTACGTTTCATTAGGGAAAAGTCAAAGACCTTTTATGAGTTCAAAACTCTGTGCAAGAAATTGCGAATTGAAAAATTCAGCAATATTGGAAGAATTCGAAGCGATCATGGGAGAGAATTTGAAAACTCTTCATTCACAAAATTTTGTGATAAACATGGTATCTCTCACGAATTCTCAGCACCAAAGACACCACAGCAGAATGGTGTGGTAGAAAGAAAGAATAGAACTCTCCAAGAAATGACTCGCGTAATGCTCATCTCAGCAAGAGTGGCCACAAAGTTCTGGGCTGAAGCTATGAGCACTGCCTGCTACACCATAAACCGTGTACACCTCAGACCAAGTACCAAGAAAACTCCATATGAAGTATGGAAAGGTAAGAAACCTAACCTTAGCTACTTTCACGTATTTGGGTGTGAATGTTACATCCTGAACGATAGAGAACAACTCGGTAAGTTCTCTGCAAGAGGAGATAAAGGAATGGATGAGGAAGACGCTAATCCTAGAAAAACCATTGTACCAGTACAAACGCCAGACGTCAGCACAGAGGAAGTGACGACAGTGAAGGAAAGCACAGAAGGAGTGACAACAGCGAAGGAAAGCACAGAAGAAAGAAAAAGACCATCAAGACGAGTTGTAAAAAATCATCCTTCTGAACAGGTGATAGGAGAATTTGATGAAGGTATGAAAACTCGAAATAAGCCCAAAGTTGATTACCAAGAAATGGTCAGGTATGTTTGCTATACTTCTACTATAGAACCAAAAAACATCAAAGAAGCAATTCTTGATGAGTATTGGGTACAAGCTATGCAAGAGGAACTTGAGCAGTTCACTCGACATGAAGTGTGGGAACTTGTTCCACGACCCGACCAGGTAAACGTTATAGGTACAAAATGGGTGTTCAAAAACAAAACGGACGAACTTGGTAATATAACTCGCAACAAAGCCCGTCTTGTTGCTCAAGGATACACCCAAATTGAAGGAGTAGATTTCGATGAAACATTCGCTCCGGTAGCACGTCTTGAGTCAATACGTCTTTTACTCTCAGTTGCTTGTGCTTTAAAGTTTAAACTCTTTCAAATGGATGTAAAAAGTGCGTTTTTAAATGGTCTCTTAAATGAAGAGGTGTATGTCGAACAACCAAAAGGTTTTCAAGATCCACTCAAACCTCAACATGTCTATAAACTTAAAAAGGCCTTATACGGTCTCAAACAAACCCCACGTGCTTGGTATGAGCGACTTACGACCTTTCTAGTTGAAAAAGGATATAGAAGAGGTGGGGTAGATAAAACACTATTTGTCAAAAACTTTAAAAACGAAATCCTTTTGGCACAAATCTATGTGGACGATATTGTCTTTGGATCTACTTCTGACCACAAGAAAGATGAGTTTATCTCACAAATGTCAAACGAATTTGAAATGAGTATGGTTGGAGAACTAACATACTTTCTTGGCTTGCAGGTAAAGCAGATGAAGGATGGAATTTTCATCACACAAAGCAAGTATGCCAAGAATCTGGTAAGTAAATTTGGGTTAGATAATGCAAAGCCTCTAAAAACTCCGATGAGTCCTACTGAAAAGTTGGGACACGACTGTGAGGGCACAGACGTGGATCCCACATTATACAGAAGTATGATTGGAAGTTTGCTTTATCTTACTGCCAGTAGACCTGACATTTGTTTCAGTGTAGGAGTATGTGCTAGGTACCAATCAAATCCTAAAGAAAGTCACTTAAGTGCAGTCAAACGCATCATACGATACGTGAGTGGAACTCTTGAACTAGGGATATGGTACTCCAAAGATACTAATACTTGTCTTGCAGGATATAGTGATGTTGACTGGGCAGGAGATGTGGATGATAGAAAAAGTACTACTGGAGGTTGTTTCTACATGGGAAACAACCTAGTATCTTGGTACAGTAAGAAACAAAACTGCATCTCTTTATCAACAGCTGAATCTGAGTACATAGCTGCAGGTAGTTGTTGCACTCAACTTCTTTGGATGCAACATATGTTAAATGACTATGGCTTTCATGAAAAACTCCTTCATATATTCTGTGATAATGAAAGTGCCATAAATATCTCAAAAAACCCTGTCCAGCATTCTAGAACCAAACACATAGATCTTCGACACCATTTCATCAGGCAATTAGTTGAGCAGAAACGTGTGACTATAGATTATGTGTCCACAGACAATCAATTAGCTGATATTTTTACAAAGCCCCTCGATTTCCTTAAGTTTGATTCCTTGCGTAAAGCGCTTGGAATTTGCGATGTGCAAAACTGAATTTTCTATGATTAGTGCAATTAATGTTTGTGTCCGGATTGCACTTGAATTCTTTAATCGGACATTATATGTGTCACCTATAACTGTGACATCATTGTTTTTGGACTAGGAATGATTGGAGGTTCATTTTGACTAATTGTTTGTGTGTTAGTTTTTGTGAATTAATTTTTGTTTCCACAGATAACCATAATAGAAGTGTGATGCCCCCTCTATCGGGAGTGATCAATGACTATGACCTCATTCATCTCAAAGATCATACCTCTATTGGGAGAATTATGTTACCGCATATGCATCTCTGACTTCTATTTAAAAGCTATGTGGATTCTTAGGGAGGTTGCCCTCCTAATGTTTGCTTGAACATCATATCAACAAAAAAAAGGAGGAGAAGAAAAATAGTTCGATTTAAAAAAAAAAAAAAAAAAAAAAGGGAGAAGAAAAGTTGGGATGATATTCAAGCATATATTAGGAAATTCTCCTTGAAGTCCACGATCGAATTGTTGTGCTAATCACATATGCATTCATAACCCTTAAAAATTACCTAATTTATGGTTTCTTGAGTATGGTCATGGGGTTATAGTTATATCGTGCATCCAAGAGTTTGCTAGGTGGCCTTCTATTGTGATTCTCTTCAAGATTATCTAATTAATTCATGAAAACCAAGCCCTCAACTTTTAATCTTGTGATCTTCTTGATTTTCTTTTCCGTAAAAAATTTTTTTTCGTTTAAATTTTTTTAAATTTTTTTGGGCTTTGTGAATTTTTTGGCTACTAGTTGTCTCTGGCCACGTGGCTATAGCCATGTCATCTGCCTTCTTTATTTTTTGATGTTTCGTGTGGAGAATATCTTGCTTGTTATTAGTGGCGGATTTTGTGGGATCTTTTTCTGATTTGAAAATATTCAGTATACGAAGAGTCCTCTCTTTCCCTGCCTATTTTCTCGGTCCCTGTGCTTTAAATATCCGCCTCTTTTAGGGTTTGCTTCTCACACTTTGTTCTTTTTCTTCTTCTCTTCCGCCGTTCCTTTTCTATTTTCTTGTTTTTCTCTGTGTTCACTATTCACCATGGGCAAGAATCGATCAGCTGAGGGCTCCAAGAAACGTCGCCACACTTCATCTGCCTCGCCTGCTGAGAAGAAGTCCAGAAAATCCTCAAAGAAAGTTCGTCCTACTGTTGTGGAAGTCTCTCCTGTTCCCGTCACCACAGATCTGGACCCCATCTCTACTTCCGTGGCTTCACCATCACCGAGTCTCAAGACAAGTGATGTGCCTGACCCTGTCGACACCGGCGTGGCTGCTCTTGACGGTGATAGCCTCTCTGCAACCCCACAAGATGATCTGCCCTCAGATCCAGAGGTTACCCCCCGAAATGTTGAGTTTCCTGTTCAACTCCGCCGCTCTAATCGAAAACACGAAGGCCCATCTGTCTCCACTCCTGCCTCCGTGTCTGAAGGTCAACAATCCTCTTCTTCTGAGCCTATTCCTGAGGATGACCCTTTGCGTTCTGAATCCTCTGATTCATATGTGGGCTCTCAACTCTCTGCTGGTAACTGTTTCTCAAACCTCTTTTATTCCGCTCTTGCTAAAGAAAACTGAGATAGTATGAGTAAGCGTGCGTGCTCTCCTGAGCGTGTTTTGTCTAGGGCTGTGTTAGCTTTGTCTGGGATTTTCCGTCTTCTTAAATCTCAAGGGTTGCTGGGGACTATTGTGAGTGCACAACCTTTTGAAAGGTCTGTCATTGTTGAGTTTTATGCCAATCTTTCTGATCGCTTTTCTGTTGAGGGGTCTCGTGGGTATGGGAAAGTGTATGTGAGGGGTTCCTTCTATTCTGTGACTCCTGCCTTGATCAATGAGTTTTATAAATGTCCAAACGAGGTGTCTCACAAACCCTCTGTTTCAAAAGATTCTATGGCCTCTGTTCTCACTGGCAAAGTGTTAAAGAAATGGCCCGGTCCGAAATCCTCTTTTCATGTTTCTAAGCTGACTCAGCTTTATTCGGTCCTGTTTAAGATAGGCATTTCAAACTGGTTTCCCACTACTCATAATGCTACTCTCAACCCACTCAAGCTGAGTTCTTATGGTGCATCACTCATGACCTCAAGATCAATATTGGTGAACTGATTTTCAATCAGATTGGTGCGTTAGCCAATTCCCGAACCGAGCGTGAGCATTTGCCGTTTCCTTCTCTGATCTATCAGCTTCTGATCAAACAAGGCCTGCCCACTCGTGATGCGACTCTGTTGGATCCTCCTGGTCGCCCAATCACTATCCATGGTAAGGTCATCTCTGAACATTTTGCTGATCTGCCTCCTGTCGATCCTTCTGTTGTTCAGACAGTCCCTCGTGCGAAGAAGGCTCCAATTGTCTCTGCCTCTATTCCGCCGCCAGTTGATGTGGTCACCAAGGATGAGCTCTCTCGTTTTCAGGAGTCTATCCAGGCTCAGCTTGCTCAAGGGTTTGCGTCTATTCAGGATCAGCTGCTTAGGACTTTGGCACATTCTGGTCAGAAAGGGGGAGTAGCAACAACTCCAACTCCTGCGGTTTCAACCAAGACCAAGGACAAAGGCAAAAAGCAGGCATCCCTCCTCACTCCTCCACAGCCCAACTCTCGTGATGATGATGATTTGTTCTCTGGATTTAGTTACTGAATCAGAGATTTAGGTTTTTGCATTTTTATGTCTTTTACCTTAAAACTATCTGCTATTACTTTTGGTTTGTAATAGCTAGTATTGTTTTATTTTTTCTACATCTTAGACTTTATTTTGTTAGCTTCTTATCTGCATTGATAACTATTTTTGAGTTAATTTTGGAGTGATATTATATCTCTCTCTAAATTGTCTCACTGCAGGGAATACTTATGTAGCACTGCTATTGTGCTAACAGTATGTGATATTATGTGCTAACAGTCTGTGATGCAGGGGGAGTATTTTCTCTTTCCGTCTTATCTGCAAGGGGAGTTCTTGTTAAACATGGTTTCTGACCAAATCTATGCCAAAGGGGGAGATTGTTGGCGCCAGATTTCCACCAAGGAAGAAATCCGCCACACTTGGGAAGTAAAGATTGGCTAAAGATTTGTTCCCATGTTTATTTTGGAAATTTAGAGTCCTACCTATGTAATTCTTTAGGACTTAGATTTATTTCCTTGTACTTTACTCTTGTTAGGAATCTTTTATAGTTATCTAGATTAGAACTAGATATTGACTAGGATTCTGTTTCCTAGTTATTCGGTTCCTTTGGAAGACAGGTCTTTGGAGGCCGATCTCACGCCTATATAAGGCTCCTCACCTCACAAAGACCGGGACACTTTTTGGTTGGGAGAAAAATTACTCCGTTGCTTTGAAGAATCGCTGAAACGTTCTGCTGAACAGAACTGTGCCATCGTTGGATGTGTCAACATATACAGATTGGCTGTATAGATCTCTTGGGAGATCAACCGCGTCACTGAAGGGAGTTCAGGCCAGAAAGGAGTTCTAGGCACGCGGTGTGGAGCTGCTGTTAGAAGAAACACGAAGTTCGAGTTGTGTGCAAGAACGGCATATTACATAAAGAGGGAGTCTTTAGTGTTTTTATTAAGTCCTATTAATGTACACTATAAATCTGAACTAGTGAAATCGTGTTTGCAGGTCCACGTGGATGTAGGGCACAATTGTGTCTGAACCACATTAATTCTTGTGTTCTGTTTATTTACTTTAAGTAGAGTATAACTGTGCCAACACAAGATTTACAGTTGTAACTGAATACTGTTTTCACAACTTAACTGTTACAACTTACATCAACTGATTTCTATAGGCATATAAATCAACACTATTTTTTATGAAAGAAGATAAAATTAAAGAAAAAAATGAAAGGGAAATCAATAGAATTCAATAAATTGAACACTTGCCTTCGACAAATGAAATTATGTCCGTCATATCGATTCTGATTTCACATTCTACAAACAAAATTGAAGATGAATTGGGGGAAGAGAAAAGCATGATTAGAACGGAAGTATATTTTCTTTTCTTGTTTCTTTTTTTTTTTTTCTCATGCACCAATGGCGAAATCCCTCGTCTCGAGGGCCCCCATCCCTTGGCCCGACCAAGGATTGATGGAGGAATGTAAATCATGGTAACTCAACGGCCCGTTAAGGTAGCGGACCCGGACCTGGTGACTAGAAGGAACCAACCCTCATTGGAGTTGCAATTCCCACACTACGACTGCCAAGATTCGATCATATGACCTTGCACCAACTTACAACCTCCGGAATCATGTTTTTTTTTTTTTCTCTTCAAATTACATAAAGGTGTTCATTTGTGGGTGATGAAGAAAATCTGAGAGGGGAGTTAATTTTTTTTGGGAGAAAGAAAGTCAATGAGGATATGAGAGAGAGGATTAGAATAAAGTGACACGTGGCAGCAGAAGACCCACCCGGTGTTTATCACCGGGTGTAGGGTCGAACAAATCATAGATGATGGAGAGGCAGGGTAAAAGACGGGAGAATTCTCGTTTTCCAAGGTTTGCGATTGGAATGGAGAAGTTGAAAAGGGTGAGTTAATATTGTGCAACGGATATGAGAAGTTTTTCAGATCGTGGTAGAAAACTTCCAAAATCATGGAGAAGTTTTTAGATCGTGGCTGAAAACCCCCCAAAATATTGCGCCAACCAGGGCCGGTCCGGCCTAAATGGAGGCCTAGGGCGAAACTTGAAAAATGTGCCCTCTCTAAGCTAAATGAGCAAAATGATTAACTTCATTGCAATAAACGAGTTTACAAAAATTGGGCGATTCGTTGGGCCTCGTTAAAACCTTGTTGGGGAAAACCCGATGGGACAAAACCCCTAAAGAAGGAAAAAGAGTACCCTAACCCAAAAAAAAAATGTAAGATAAAAAAAAAATATACATTTAAGATTACATGATACAAACATCAAATTATCATTCAATTTCTTGTAGCTTCATCTTCAACACCTTGGTATAGCATCACCTACAAAAATAGTCAATCAAATAACAACATAATCATTTGAAATGTCTTCTTGTTGCACTTTTAGAAGCAAAATCATCAATTATACTATCATATGAAATATTTTCCAATATATTTTTTTCAATACATAATATGGCTAACGCATTAAGCCTTTCTTGAGCCATTGTGGTTCTTAAATAAGATTTCAACAACTTTAATTTGGAAAAACTTCTTTCGGCGGATGCCACAGTAACAGGGATAGTTAATAATATTCTATAAGCAATCATAACATTTGGAAACATATCCATACTTTTTACGAACTCTAATATCTTAATGGAATTCCATGGTTTATTTATTTCATACGATTCACTTGGTAACATAACTTGCAATACCTCTAATTCTGAGAGTAAATCTCTAGCATTAACATCAGAAACATCATCAAATTTTAAAGAATTTTCAAGATTCTCACAACAACACTTTAATTCTTCACTATCTAATGAAATTAATTTTATTGCATTGAATAAAAATCCAAAAATAGATTGAAACAATTGCAACTGTTCAAACCTACTCCTTAGTTGAGATAGAGCATTATCCACAATTACAAGAAAATAATCCGTTCTAAAATATTCTTCTGGTGATGCATGTTCTCTTTCATTATTAGAAGTTTCATCAAAATGTCTCTTTCGACAAAGTCTTCTTCTTATGACAAATATAGGCTCAATTTCCATATCAATTGCTATCTTTTTAGCATCTATAATTGCTGAATTTAATCCATTTATTCTATAATTTTCAAAAAATGAAATAAGCCCTTCCAATTGTTTAACAGCAATATCAAGACACATATCTTCGGATTGTAATTTTTTGCTAACTATATTAATTCGAAGCAAAACATCATGCCAAATGACTAAACTTAGTATAAATTCAAAATTTGAAAGTTCTCCTAATGCTAATGATTCAGCATCTCTACTCAGTTTGGCATCATCACTAACTTCTACCAACTTAAGCAAAGCTTCTCTAATTTTAGAAACTTGAGATAAAATTGCTTTAACACTATCTATATGGCTTTCTCAACGTGTAGTTGACAATGACTTTAAAGTTAGTCCATCAATATAATCAAGTAAAACATTCCAACGTTTTGTGGAATTAGCAAACACAGTATATATGCATTGACAAGCTCCAAAAAAACTTTTTGCTTTGATACTAGAGTTTGCCATTTCACAAAGAATCAAATTAAGACAATGAGAAGCACATGGCATATAAAACGCTCTTGGATTAATGTCAAGCAATCTTCTTTGAACACCTATATTTTTTCCTTTCATATTAGAGCCATTATCATACCCTTGTCCCCGAACATTATGACTATCAAGTGAAAGAGATGTTAACACAGATTTCAATTCATTAAAAAGTCCAAATCCAGAAGTATCGACCACATTTCTATATTCTAAAAAGTACTCTTCTATTTTTATTGGAGTATTTGACACATCTACAAATCTTATGATTACTGTCATTTGTTCTTGATGACTTGCATCGGGAGTACAATCAAGGATTACTGAATAATATTTTGCATTTTTTATAATTTTAATAATTGCATCTTTGACCCTTGAAGCTAGAATTTGTATCAACTCAATCTGTATTTTATGGCTAAGATAATGATAATGAATTTTTTTATCTTGAATAAGACGAAAATGATGTTGCATCACTGGATCAAACTCTCCAATCATTTCAATTAAACCCAGAAAATTTCCATTAGTATCTTCATTAAGTCGTTCATTTGTACCACGAAATGCTAAATTATGTATTGCAAGACATTTCACAACAGCAATTATTCGAAGCATAACTTGTTTCCAATGTTGAGTATCTTGTTTAATTAGCTCTTGCATTTCTCTATCAATTGTTTGATTTTTGCTCAATCGAATTCGTAACTCAACACAACTTCTTAAGTTCATGAGATGTTCTTTACTATTTTCATGTTGTGTAAGTTTCTCGCTAAGATGTTTCCAATCACAAATTCCTTCAGTTGCTAATAAGCTTCTACTAGGCATTGTTTTAAATAATTTGCAACAAAAACAAAATACTTTATCTAAATCCTTAGAGTAAACAAGCCAATTTCTATCATGTTTTTCACCATTCGATAATACACGAATATAAAAATTTGAAGAGAAATGCCTACCAAGTTTATCAATAGGATAGTCTAAATTTGATTGTCTTTTAGGACCTTTTTCTACGAGCAAATCTATAAACTTTGCATCTAAACCATCCCAAACCCTTGGGTCATAAATATCAACATCTAAATTTGGTTCATTAAATATATGATCATTTTTTTCATTCACGTTCACTTCAGTCTCATTTTCAATTATATCACCAATTTGTTCATCCACACAAGTTTTAGTCTCGTCAATTACTTCATTAGCATTTTCTAAATTCTCAACTATTGTGTCACCTAAACTATCACGATTTTTTAAAATCCATTTACCCATAGTTTTTCTCAATACTTTATCCTCTTCTTCTTGTTTTTTCCTTTTTTGCTTTTTTTCATAACCAAATGCTTGTTTTCTAGGAAACATATTCAATTTTTGGTGAAAAAAATAGACTCTTGCAATACTAAAACATATCAAAATTCAATAAAAACAAAATAAAGTCAAGTAAGGAAAAGAAACGATATCACCTGGTGATGTCAATTTTCTTCGTTCTGAAATTCAAAATGCAATTCGAAGTCACACGACGGAGATAAGTCTTCCCAGGTATCACCCTCGCTTTCAAAATTTCAATGTATCAGCGTGTGCCTGTGTGGTTTTCATAATTATTAATTAGCGAATATGATTAATAATTATTAACTAATTAATTACCATTGGGTAAGAAATTATATACTGGACAAATCATTGATTTGAAATCATATAAAAATAGAAAATAAAATTAATTACATAATGAACAATTACCTTTGGCTGAACAATTGAGCAAAGTATCCTCTCCTGATTGCTATGCCTTCTTGATTCTGGATTTTAAAAGTAAAGACAAAATAAATAAATAAAACAGAAAATTATTTTTTTCCCGAACAAATCAGAGAAGAATAGAAACCCCAATGGAGAAAGAAGCTAAAAAAAATCGTAAAGACCTTAAAACTTACCCAAAAAAAATAGCAGAAAGTGGGGACTATCGAGCTTCGACCGGAAATAAGACGGTGACTCCGTGACGGTGACGTTGACGGTGGAACAATGCAAAAAATTGGGTAAAAAAAATTCTTGTCAATAAAATTTTATGCTTTGAAATTGAATGAGGAAAAGAGATTGAGGAAAGCAACCAATTTATTGACATTTGAAGAAGAAGAAATTGGAACGTTAAATCTTGAAAATTGAAGAATGAGAAGTAATCGGCATTCTGTTTCATTGAGAAGAGAAAACGGCGTTTTGTTAATTGAGAAGAGAAATTAGGAATTAATTGCGGCAGAACAAAAGAAAGAAAAAAAGACCTAATATAAATACATATATATACGTATATATAAGTAAAAAAATAAAAATCGGGGCCCCCTTATAATAATGGGCCCTGGGCAGAGGCCCAGCTCGCCCTGCACCAGGGCCGGCCCTAGCGCCAACAGGAACTGAAAACCAATAATTAACATGAACAAACGGAAAAACTCTTAGGGTTACAAATATTTCACAAAAATAGGATTAGGGTTTCGGGAAGAACCTTTCTTTTATATATAAAGATTTGAAACTTTTGAACACTCCAACTATAATAATAATAATAATAATTATTATTATTATTATTTTATATATATATATATATATATATATATATATATATATATATATATATATATATATATATATAAACTAGAAGAACATTTGATATGGCCATCTCTAATTTTGTGAAATAAATAGAGGTATTAAATGCATAACAATCATTAATGTGTTTTAGACAGTATTCTTCTGTTAAAATGATTAGGACTTAATGTTTTGAAGTAAATGAACTTGCTTCATGTGTGGGTTTTTTCATTGGGTCCATTAGATATAACTCCCTTAGTCTTACAGGGTAGATCCAAACTCAAATTTGTCATTTAGATAAAAATTCATATTTTTCTAAATTCCATCAATACGATCAAATTCCCACAAATCCCGTTACTTTACCTTTTGAAATGATATCAAATCCCTCCCTATTTCCCCGTTAAAACCACTATCCCCACTAAACCCACTACCACATTCTGCAAAAATTCCAAAAAACCAGAAAAAAGTATACGCTTCACTGGAAAAATCACCAAAGAGAAGAGAGCACGCCATACGGGGGATCGACGCCTTTCTGCACTCCGAACACTCTGGCATTGGTACGTCTTCGTCGCTTGTTGAAACGCCATCACCCATCGATATGTTGATGTGCTTTTGCTTAATCGACTGAGACGTTGGTTTAATAGCAGATCTTTTCTAAAACGTCTACCGAAATCAAGCCTTAATTCTGTGGTGTTGCAACGATCGATGGGCAAGACATCAACCAGAAGTGGTAACCCATGTCAATTTTTTTGTTTAACTGCAACGTGGTAGTCATGTTGTCTATTTTTTTGGATACTCAGCATCTATTTTCTTATCTAAAACATGCTGCAATATGTTGCAGGCGACGAGGTATCAACAATGGCAGACGACATAATGCCACTGAACGCGGGTAATATGGGATTTCCCCTAATTCTACAGATCAGAAGTTATAGAATCGACTAAGATTTCAATAATCGATTTAGGGTTTTACACAGCGTCCTGTTTGGCTATAGTATAATTAATCTCATGGGTTTATTCATATTATACATTGTGATAACATATTAGGTATTGTGATAGTTGGTTATTATACTCTGATAGTATATTATAATAATCTGGTAACTTGTTATGCATTGTGATATCATATTACATATTGTGATAGTTCGTTATTATAATCAGATAGTATATTATAAAAAATATGACAGCGTGTTATGCATTGTGATAGCGTGTTACACATTGAGATAGTAAGTTAATATAAATTGTGTTGTTATGAAGTAATAGTTTCTGTGTATATTTTGAATTTGTAGTAATATACCATTAGTTTAGCTGAATTTGTTAGTGTACATAACTGTGTTGCAGTTCTAAATATGCATGCTAGTGTATTTATACAGTCTACTGATATCCTATTAGTTTATGTGTATGATGTGCATTTGTATAAATATATTATGTTTCGTTACTGTCATATTAGACTTGTATTTACATATGTAACTTTAACAGTATATTCACATGTGCATTTAAATACGTATTATAGTCTGTTTGTTCATTTACATAGTCTAATAATCTATATGTACATTATCATAATGAACTATGTAAATATCTGTATCGATATTTGTTGCATGTTTGTGAGGCTGATACATACACACTTTTATATGATTTACAACCGAATCGAACATAATAGCACAAAAAGAACTAGATCAAGGCAGTTGGACCCGACAATTCCGATCCAGCCTACATTCAACACTAGACTTCTTTGCAAATGTCAGTCTGCGAAAAGCGCATTACAAATGCCTGAAAAGGACGCCATTCTACCGGCTAATTTTACCGTTTGCCAAGCATGAAATATCCATCTCGCAAGTCACATGAACACAAATCGGCACAGTCCTGATTTTGAAAACATACAACAAAACAGACAAAGTGTTCAAGATTGGAGGAAAATAATTACATGTCACAGAGGAAGATTGCAATCTAATATTCAGAATCAAATCAGGTGCAAGAAGCATAAATATTCGCAAAAGCACAAAACCAGAATTTGGTCTAACCATATAATATTTTCAGTATTAACTTATTGACAGCAATTTAGGAATTAAATTCAATATATGTGTTTCCTGGGTACTATCTCTATGCAAATGGGAGCACATAGTATATTACATAAATGCCAATAGTATATTATTATGATAATAATAGTACATTAATATGATACTAAAATATATAGTATTGAATTGTACATCCTATATCACTGAATTGTCTGCAACACTTTCGACACACCAAAAAACAAACATGTGATGAATACATATTACTGCAATCGATGAGATAATCTCTGCAGGTAATACATTCGGTCCAGGCAAACCTACAGGTTTTCCATCAATGTTAACATCAATACGATCCAACGAAAGTTCTGACAACATTTCAAACATCGACATCATGTCCTCGTCGTCAGCCAAAATACATTCACCAATGTCATCCAGCCTATATGTCATGCTTATATCACATTCATCAAGTTGTGGCCACTTTGAAATAGCAAATGCAACCAATATAATGAACCGCGAGAAAACCCATTCGAACACCTCTTTATAGCAACCAAACCACCAAACCTCAACAAAATCCGTACGAAATTAGCCATCTAAAAAAAACTAAAATCATCAAATGAACTTAAAAATACAGAATACGAATAATTGATTAAATAAACTACCAAATACATTTCAATGACAAAAAACTAAAATCATCAAATGAACTTAAAAAATGCAGAATACAAATAATTGATTAAATAGACTACCAAATACATTTCAATGTACTACCGAATACATTAAAATCGACTGCTGTAAACAAACAAAACAACTATCAATCAGTTTCAACTTCATCAACTCGACCACACCAAATATTTATTTCGATTACTGCGTAAACCAACTACGACACTCATATAAAACAACTCTGGTCAGACTACGTGAACCCTCCTCTTGCGACTACGTGAATCCTCCTCCAAGACAAACATCATCAGTCAATAACGATGTATATATCACGACGTAATTTTTTTTTATAACGATCTACATTAATACCAATTGAATACACATCAAGACAAACATTATAATGGCTAACCACCATAACACAACAACACTTACACATGATAGACAAAAAATAAACGAAAAAAACTGTACATACTAACCAGATAAAACGCTCTGATCCGAGAATACTACCACGGCGGTGAAAAATTCTTCCTATCCCGATTGTATACGCTTTGATAATGATGAAAACGATGAAACCACCAATATACTCACGTAAGTTTAATCTGTGATTATAGGCAACGTATCAGCAATCCCATATCACGTCGATAAGGAAAAAACCGACGTCCAAAAATAAAATAGGAGTATTATAGGGAAATTAAATAATATATTGTGCCAAGTTGGCATAATTGGGTGTATCTCAAAAAGGGAAAAATCAAATGGATCTACCTCATTCCAAAATCTCAACAAGGGGGTTAGCCCTAATAAATCCTTTTTCATTTGACACACTTTGAAATCCTAGAATAGATGAAGGTAAATTCATTCTAATCAAATTAAACTACATTAAATTATTAAATCTAGTATATATTCTAATTCCGATTCAAAAAGTTTGAAAATCCCATACCAATTTCCACCTAAGAAGAGCCCAACCCATCCCAGAAATTCAAGAACGACTACACTATAAGGGGTGTGTGTGTCTATATATATATATATATATATATATATATATATATATAATCGGAGAAATTAAAAATTGAATGAAAAAGTTGTTCTATAATCAGAAAAATTACAGATTGGATTTCTCAAAAATCGGGAAATTTCATTATTTTCGACTCTTGTAATATAAAATAAACTAAGTCTACATTATAATGTAATTTTTGAAGAAAAATGTTGAATTTTTTTTTTTAAAAAAAAATTGGAAATGAAACTGAAATCCCTTATATATATATATATATATATATATATATATATATATATATATATATATATATATATATTCAAAATTCAAAGAAATAAAATTCGACAAAAATGGAAATAAAAAAAATTAAATTCAAAATGATAAACATTCTTCCAAAATTAGAAATTTTATGATCGAAATAGATGAAATTCAAAATTTTTGTTCCAATTTCACATAGACACAATAAAGGATCGGACGTTGATATCTCATAACTAATTTATCTAAACATAACCAACAATTTCATATACAGGAAAGATAATATATTGTGAACTTTTCCGAACACCAAATTAAAGGAACAATTTTCTATAACTGCACACAATGTATCACATTAGATATTTTAGAAAGAAAGTAACAAGAAATAGGATTTCTGAGCAGAGATAATTAACTGAAGAAAAAATGTACCGTAACAGCTCAAAGTGCAGCTTCAATGGTGAACCATGCCAATCTTCTAGAAAAGCAAAAAAAGTACAACGGTTTGAAGTCAAAATATAAACCGTAGAATCTATACATAAAAAAGGTATATCCGACGTTGTGAGTGTATAAAATGCATGAGAAATTAGAGAACGGCATTTCTTTCTTCTGAAACGAGTCGGTGGTTATTTTTGGATCGACTTGAACTTAAACATCATACATTTTCTAATATTTTGAACGTTACTTGAATAAGGTGAAGATTCTTCACTGACTATAGAGGAGAAAATAGAAGGGAAAAAAAAAAGAAAAAAATGAAATATTTGAAGGAAAAAGCTCCAAAACCGATTATGGCTCTCTCTCTCTCTCTCTCTCTCTCTCTCTCACACACACACAGTGGCGGATCTAGCCATGGTCTAGGGTGTGCAGTTGCACACCCTTGATTTTAAACAAATAATACCGTTATACATAAGTTCACAAGAAAAGTAGTTGGTTGAGTTGGTAAAGGTGTTCTTTATTTTGTTAATTGGTCCCGGGTTCGAACCCCCAGCCTCGAAAAAGTTGATTTTTTTTCAAATCTTTACATTTTTCACCCTTTCTCTCTTTAAATATTTACACAATTCACCTAAAATTTTTAAATTGTAAATTTTTGGTCCACTATTTTTATAAAGTGACATTTAAGTTTTTTATTCTACAATTTAGCACCCCCTTGGCAAAAATCCTGGATCCGCCACTGCACACACACATAAACACATATCACAAACATGTCAATTGTCAAGCCATATCGATTCCATCAGGAATGCCCTGTTCTTTTATTTTTTCATTAAGTATCAGAAATGCCATATTTGTTACTTCCGTTGAAATACTAGCTAGTAACAATCTCTCACGCGCACTGCATGTAGTATGTGTGATATGCTGTCACTAAGGTCTAAGATAGGGAAAAATAGAAAGAAAAAAAATATTTATTTCATAACGAAAGCATATAAACCAACTCTATATTATATATAATATATTGAAACTTTTGACCCCTCCAATTGTTTATAATAAAATATAAACCACATGGACCAATTGATGGCCATCTCTAAATTTTGTGAAATAAATAGACGTAATAAATGCATTTTAGACATACACTGAAAAATGTAGTAACTTAAATGTAAGCTACTTTTTGGGCTTATAATTTTGGACCAAATTAGAGAAATGTAAGCTAATGTTTGGGCCTGTAATTTTGGACCAAATTGGATTAAGAAAGAGAAGAATGAAAACAGAGCAAATTAGAATTAAGAAAAATTACCTGAACACGAAGATGAATTGATTTTTAAAAGATAGGTGTAGTCGAGAAATTTCTGCAAAATATAATAGTAACACAAACGTACAAAACACAAGAATCAAACAAGAAAAGGTTTAAAATGGAAACTAATGATATGCCTAATTGGGCCAACCCAATGGGCCTACAATTTCTTTACCTACTGGGCTACGAGCCCGATATCGAAGACTAATATCACCGAGGCCCAAACACCTTCAAGTAAGGCTTGGGCCCAACAAAGCAAACCCAACCCAATAAACGACATATAAATAGAGGTTTTACTCATTTTATTAAGATAGGTCCTATTATCTGAGCAATACTACTAATTGTATTCTCTGGACTATTTCTATGATCAGCACGTTGACTTGAGCGTCGGAGGGGTTTCCGCCGGATCAACCCCCGGCTTAGTTCATCTGTTTTATGATCGCAGGTACCTCAGGATCATCAAGTTATCAAGCTACTGATCTGCTTTGCTCTCCCAACTCATTTTCTACACCACCCTAGGTGAGCTACATATTAGCATCATCATTTTGGCGCCGTCTGTGGGAACGATGCAAACCAGATCACGTAGCCAACAAGATCCTCCTGAGGCGTCTGCTCGGAGAGAAAATGACACAGCTAACGACCTCCCACCTCGTGGAGGCTCTGGCTTGCCACCTCCTCCACATCCCATGGATCCGCCTCGCGAGGTTCAGATGATCCCCCATCGGGACCCACCACTCGCCGATCCACCACTCCCTGCTCCTCGAATGGTTCAAATAACCGAGGATGCGCTTCAACGCATGATAGCAGAAGCTTCAACTCGCGCTGCCATAGAGGCCGTGACCCAATATATCGCCACGATGAGAGCAAATGCTCCCAACGCGTTATCGCACACTATCGACTCCCTGGGGGTTTATAGTGCCCCCAAAATATTTTGCTCGCCAAGGGTTATCGAATCCCTGGGGGCTTACATCGCCCCCAAAATATTTCGTTCGCCAAGGGTTATCGACTCCCTGGGGGCTTACATCTGCCCCCAAAATATTTCGTTTGCCAAGGGTTATCGACTCCCTGGGGGTTCACAGTGCCCCCAAAACATTTCATTCGCCATGGGTCATCGACTCTCTTGGGGTCTACTTCCGCCCCCTCGAACGGTTCAGATAACCGAAGAGGACCTTCAGCATATGATCGCCGAACCTTCAACAAGATCAACTTCTACTTGCTCCTCTAACGGTTCAGATAACCGATAAGGACCTTCAGCGTATAATCGCAGAAGCTTCAACTTGTGCTACCACTGAAGCAGTGGCACCATACATCGTCATAGCCGGAGCCAACGCTCCTCCTCGTGAGGCCCCACTGGGTCCTCAACATGATCAATTTCTACTTACTTCTCGAACGGTTCAGATAACCGAAGAAGACCTTCAGTGTATGATCACGGAAGATTCAACTCGTGCTGCCAGTGAATCAGTGACACCATATATCGCCAAGGTTGGGCATCTCACCCCAGTGGTTCGTGATCGCCTCATCCTAAATGGGGGACTATCACATCCTAAAGTCGGGCATCTCATCTCAAAGGTGGTACATCCACTTACCTTTCAACCCCAAGGGGTTTCACATCCCATCAAGTGTTTCACGTCCCTACTTCAAAAAAAAAAAAAAAAAAAAGCGTCTGACGCGCATGCGCGAACCAATGGCACAACCGTGCACATCTACCTCAGACCATAGGTCTCGAGCGCCTCATCCTACAGTGGGCAGTTATCCCCATCCTAAGGTTGGGCATCACCCTTACCTTTCAACCCCAAGTGGGTTCACATCACATCTCAAGAGACGAATATAATCTCCCTACTCAAAAAATAGAACATCCTCAAGGGGGTGCACATCCCATCTCAAGGAACGAGGATAATCTCCCTACTCAAAAAATAGAACATCCCCAAGGGGGCGCACATCCCATCTCAAGGAACGAGGATAATCTCCCTACTCAAAAAATAGAACATCCCCAAGGGGGTGCACATCCCATCTCAAGGAACGAGGATAATCTCCCTACTCAAAAAATAGAACATCCCCAAGGGGGCGCACATCCCATCTCAAGAAACGAGGATAATCTCCCTACTCAAAAAATAGAACATCCCCAAGGGGGCGCACATTCCATCTCAAGGAACGAGGATAATCTCCCTACTCGAAAAATAGAACATCCCCAAGGGGGTGAATATCAACTCAAAAAAAAAAAATAAGAAGATGAAAAAATAGAAGAAAAAAGAAGAAGAAGAAAAAATAAAATGAATTAGAAGAAGAAGAAAGATTCAGAAAAAAAAAAAAAAAAAAAAAAAAAAAAAAAAAAAAAAAAGAGGAGAGATGAGGCGCGTCAGCAAAAGCAAAAAAAAAAAAAATATGTAAAAGGGGTGCAGCGCGTGCACAACACGCGCGCTTGGGGCGGCGCACATCTGCAAAAGACAGGCCTCGATTCGCGAGAGAGAGACACCAAAAAAAAAAAAAAAAAAAAAACAACAAAAAAAAAATAATAATAAAATAAAGAGGTTAAAGAGGGCAGTATAGCAGGCACGTATCTGCCTATGCTGCGCCACCTATCACATCATTACCATCCTTTATGTCCTTTATGATGCAGCTCCCATCACACCCCGCGCGCCCCCTTATACCTAATCAAATCGCGCGCACCTTCCGATAACACATTAGCGCGCGCCTCCACTCTACTCACCAAATCGCACGTATATTTTGACGCGCTTCTTCAAATTGCGTGTGAATTTCAACGCGCTCTACCAAATTGTGTGCCCTCTTCAAATAAAAAATATTATTTCTCCACGCCACGCCAACAATTAACGCAAGACTACATCACCGATCTACGCTTCATACGATCCGGTACCCCCTTCGACTTGGCTCCCACATCGTCTCGAGAGTGGGCGGCTTGCGAGACAACTTTCACGGGGAGCCAACTCGCTCAGTACTACCACCCGCAGCGAGATAACTCCCACGAGGAGACTAATCGCTCCGTCCTATAACCCGTTGCGAGGCAACTCCCACGAGGAGCCAACACCCTCGGGTCTCAAAACCACAGCGAGATAACTCCCACGAGGAGACCATTTGCTCCGTCCTATAGCCCGTTGCGGGACAACTCCCACGAGGAGCTAACCCCCTCTAGTCTCAAAACTACAGCGAGATAACTCCCACGAGGAGTCCACTCGCTCAATCCTACAACCCGTTGCGAGACAACTCCCACGAGGAGCCAACTCCCTCGCATCTCAACACCACAGCGAGACAACTCCCACGAGGAGACCACTCGCTCCGTCCTATAACCCGTTGCGAGGCAACTCCCACGAGGAGCCAACTCCCTCGAGTCTACGAAACCACATCGAGACAACTCCCACGATGAGCCAACTCGCTCGACACTACAAATTCGTTGCAAGACAACTCCCATGTGCAACCACCTCATTTCGATAAATATTACTCACCGCGAGACAACTCCCATGAGGAAACAACTCGCCCGAAATTCACTATATAATCACAAGCTCAAGTTAGCACGATTACGACCCTAGAAGCACTTAGAGACATTATGAGAATCTATATAGCCTGGCCAGCTTGATTACTCAAATTTATCTACTTGTTTTCGATGGGTTATTCATTAAAACGTGGCCACGGTCCAAACATACTTAAGACCCACGAGGTCTAGCAAGGGGCACGACCCCCATAAAAAAAAATCTTGAGAGTCTGATCCCCTCCTCATGTACATCACGCACAAGGCTATATGTAAACACATATAAGCAACGCGTCAAAACATTGACAATGTCGAAAAATAACAACTCCCACGAGGAGAATACTAGCTCCGTGCTACTACTTTATCGCGAGACAACTCCCACGAGGAGATAACTCGATCAACACTATTACCCCGCGACAAGACAACTCCCACGAGAAGATAATTCGCTACTACATCGTCGCGGGACAAAACCGACGACTCAATTAACTTACATCGCGACAACCTTGTCGCGCTATGCGCCAACGCGCATTCACGCCCCTCCGACACACGCTCCAACGTGTTTTCGCATACCATTAGGCCATACGTCAACGATCGACTTCTACAATTTTTACTCTCGACACGATCTGAGACCCATCACAACATGGCCCCCACATCGACTCGAGAGTGGGGGGCTTAATGATATGCCTAATTGGGCCAACCCAATGGGCCTACAATTTCTTTACCTACTGGGCTACGAGCCCGATATCGAAGACTAATATCACCGAGGCCCAAACACCTTCAAGTAAGGCTTGGGCCCAACAAAGCAAACCCAACCCAATAAACGACATATAAATAGAGGTTTTACTCATTTTATATCTGAGCAATACTACTAATTGTATTCTCTGGACTATTTCTATGATCAGCACGTCTGACTTGAGCGTCGGAGGGGTTTCCGCCGGATCAACCCCCGGCTTAGTTCATCTGTTTTATGATCGCAGATACGTCAGGATCATCAAGTTATCAAGCTACTGATCTGTTTTGCTCTCCCAGCTCATTTTCTACACCACCCTAGGTGAGCTACATATTAGCATCATCAGAAACCCTAAAAGAAAAAGGGGTAAAATGGAAGAATAAGATACATAAAGAAAATAAAAAATAATGGTACTCAAGAAAATATTATACCTGCTGTTTTGATAGATTTTTACGCAAACCCAGAAAAAGAAGTCCAATGGAAGAAGATACAAAGAAAAATAATACTTGAGAAGACATATGTATATACCCCAACCACGTAAACCAAGACTAATCTGAATCACAAATTACAAAGACCGGCCATAGGATAACCTGCCATAAACATAACCTGTATAAGATTGATCAGAGATATGGGCCGGCATTATAAAGTCACTGAGGAAAAGGAAATATTATACCTAATAAGTTTACGTGATTTTACATTAGACACAAGAAAATATCTTCAAAGTCTCTAATGATTTCTCTAACGAGTAAGAGAGAGTGTGTCTTTGTGGGTGTGTTTGTGTGTGTTTTAGTGAGGGAGGGAGATAAACAAAAAATCTGCAGTGGAGAACAGGCTTACTTTTACCACAATTGGCCAACTAATTACTGTTATACCCCCAAAAATATTCATCAAAAATCTTCTTGTTTCTATATATATATATATATATATATATATATATATATAATTCCAGTTATATATATATATATATATATATATATATATATATATATATATATATATATATATATATATATATATATATATATATATATATATATATATATATATGTATATATATATATATATATATATATATATATATATATATATATATATATATATATATATATATATATATATATATATATATATATATATATATATATATATATATATATAAATATATATATATATATATATATATATATATATTAGAAAGGAAAGTTACAGGAAATAGAATTTGAATCTGTAGAAGAAAAATGTACCGTACAAAATTCCTCAATCGTGACCCATGAATCCACTGTAATTGTGAGCAGCTCAAAATCAATGGTGAACCAAAAGTGAGCTGGTTTGAAGTCAAAATATAAACCTCCCTCTCTCTCTCTTTGTAGATGTCTCTCTCACATACACACACACATTACAAGGTGAAGATTCTTCAGTAACTATAGTTCCATCTCCCTCTTCTATCTCTCTCTCTCTAAATGTGTGTCTCTCTCTCTCTAAACGTCTCTCTCACACATACACACACATACATAAGAAACATGTCACGCCATGTCAAATTACATTAGAAAGGCTTTTTTTTTTTTCAACTGGCATCTGACATACATTGCATTGCGTGTAGTGTGTGTAATCTGCTGTCACCGTAAGATAGAAACAAAGTATATATCTTTATTTCATATAATTATGAAAGCATATAAACCAACTATATATACACAATACATTTACTTACTCTTATAGATTCTAAGTGGTTTTCACAATATTTTCTTATTTTTGTTATCTTGTATAGATTATTAGATAGTTGTTGATAGATGTGAAACTGCAAATCTTGCTAATATAATGAATATATTATGAATGGTGAATAATGAGTTGTAGTTGTTAAGGCCTTTGATAGCTTCCTCATTTTTTCAAATAGATAATTGATAGCTTGACATGTAAATTAAAAAATCACCAGTTTTTTCCTTGATTTAGGCCTCGTAATATTTATATAATATATCGGCAAGTGATTTGCATGTGAAGTGATGTTCAATATATTTGGATAAAATCTTATGGAATAAAAAAATAGTAATTTGAATTTTGACATTGTGACATCAATAGGGTATATTATTGCTTAACTTCAAAAAATTGGAAAAGTTAAAGTTGTTGATAGTGTCATGAAGGATTCAAAATTTGGACAGATAGTTGACACTCAATATATGAAAGATATTCTTTCGGATCTGAATGATCCCAAATGATTCCATAATTAGCTTATCTTTCGGTTGTCGCCGACTGAATTGCATACTAGATAATCCCTAGTCTAGGAGTGGACATATGCGATATTTGAGATAAGTTTTGTTCTATATGTCTTCTTGTTATTGCCTTTTATTTTGGAAGTATAATCATCCATGAATATGATTTATATGGAAAGGACCGTAAAAGTGTATGTTCATCTATCATCAAACTTATTTATCGTCTGGATAATTCCACTGGTTATTCTTGATCCGTACATAAAGGTTTATGGAAAGTGCGTTGTACGTTTTTTCAGGTTTTTTTTTTTTTACTGCAAGATTTTATGAAAAATGCTTTGTTGTTAAAGGCTTTGTGTTAAGTGTATACTTATACACTTAATTGTACCTTTTAATTGGAGCTTTTGGTGTGTTTTAATGATAATTGGTGCTTAAAATGGCTATTATTTGTATTTTAGGTGCAAATTGGAGAATTGACAACTTTTGGGGTGAAAACTGCAATTTCGGAGAAAAAGTGGGCCAAAAGTGAAAAAAGCAGAATTCTGGAGAATTAAAAGACCGCACGGCCGTGCGGATTTTAGTTCTCAATCTCACACGGCCGTCCGGATGGACGTGAAGGCGCAGTGAAGGAATTTTAATTACACAAGGAAACTCGCCCTATTATATTTTTGCACCCTATTTAAAGGCCAAGAGCACACAATTAGATCTATCTTTTACCTTTCATCTTTAATCTTTAGGGTTTTTATTTTTAATCTTTCTACACGCAATCAAGGAGCACAAGAACGAAGACGAAAACTTGACGAATCTTCATCATAGTTCTCCTCTTTTATTGTTATTTATAGTTTTATGATTTTTCGTATTTTTATTATGTTTTTCGTAACGAACATGCGTAGCTAAGTTTTTAATCTAGGATTTTGTTGGAACCCTATGTAGGGATTGTGAACCTTTTTTCTTGAGATTATGCAATTATGATTTTATGATTATTTCTTCTACTTGATATGATTGTTAGTGCATGAACTTGATCAATTTATGTGCTTTATCTGTGATTATTGGGATTGACTCGACAGAGCTATTTTGATAATTAGACGGTGAGTAGAAGAGCCTTCGAGTAGTTTTCACCGGATGAGTGTGTCAATTGCATGTGGTGTCGTAGGCATACAGATATCACCTTAGGTAGCCATTTACGAGACTTGTTAGTTAATGCTTTATTCATAATTGGTTTGCATAGACATATAGTGAATCGTTTATGAATAATAGACTCATAATACACGCGACAGCGGGTTATGAGTAAATTAGTGTCTCGGGTTAATAATCATGAATCATATATTTCATAATTGAGGGGTTTTGGGTGAGCAATTCTTGCATAGGGGGAAGATAAAATCCTAGGTCCGTTTTAATTGATATTTTCCCGTGTTATTTGCTTTCTTAATTAGTTTAGTTGTTTAATTAATTTAATTTGACAAACTTGCGTAGGCTGGATAAAAATCATAATTGTTAGAATTTGGTACTTAGGATTAGGTAATTTGAGTATTCCCTGTGGGATCGACATCCGACTCTCACGAGTCCACTTTTACTACTTGTTTGCGATACGTGCACTTGCGTGTTAGGTATTTAGCACCCAACAAGTTTTTGGCGCCGTTGCCGGGGAATACGGCTAAATTATCTATTTATCCTAATATCAAATTTAAGCAATTTTTCTTACTTCAGCCGTTTTATTTATTTTATTTTATAATTTTATTTGCTTATTTTATTTTTATTATTTTTGTTTAGGTACTTTTTATGCGAATGGAAGAAGAGAATAATCGTAGGGGAGATGACCAAGGGCGCTTACCGAATGCGGCAGGAGAGATCGTCAACGAGCAAGAGCAACGTCAGCTAATTAATCCACCACCTCGTCAACGAGCATTGCATGAGTACACCGTTCCAACACTCAATGGGTTTCAATCAAGCATCCAGCAGCCCCCCATTGAAGCCAACAATTTCGAAATTCGAGCGGGACTACTTACTATGCTCCAAAACAATGGGTTATTCAGCGGATTAGCTCATGAAGATCCGCATCTCCACTTGGTCAACTTCCTCGAAACGTGTGATTCGCATAAGATGAACGGAGTGTCGCCGGAAGCACTGCAGCTCCGCCTCTTCAAGCACTCTCTCCAAGGAGCCGCAAGAGAATGGCTACAAACTCGTGCACCGCATTCCATCTCGTCTTGGCCCCAGCTAGCACAGCTCTTCATGAACACGTACAACTCCCCAACCAAAACGGAGAGAATCCGGAGAGAAATACAAAACTTCTTACAAGAAGCCGGTGAAGCGTTGTTCGAGACGTGGGAGCGATTCAAACAATTAATTCGGAGATGCCCGAATCACGGTCTTCAAGAGTGGCGGCAACTTCAAATATTTTATGATGGATTGCAAGATAATTCGAGAACGGTGCTCGATTCAGCAGCTGGTGGTATGTACATGAGCTTGACATATGATGAAGCTTACGAACTTTTGGAGCGAATCGCTAGGAATAAATACATGCGGGCATCGGACCGGTCAAATAGCGGAGCCATAAAGACGGGAGGAATTTTGGAGTTAGACGGAGTCACTGCAATCACGGCCCAATTGGAGAAGCTATCGAAGCAAGTAGCGGCTTTGCAGGCTCAGCAAGTCCACGCAGTCCAAGTTCCCGACCAACGCATAGAAGAAGCGGAGTCTCTGAATTATGTGCATGACACCAACCGACAACAGAGGAACCCGTACCCCAACACGTGCAATCCCGGATGGAAGGATCACCCCAACTTTGGATGGGGAGGGAATCAGCAAGGACAAAGGCAAGCACCACCTCAAGCTCCACCCCAAGGAGTTGACCTCGCTGACATCTTAGCAAAATTCATGACGGCGACTCAAGCATCCATTCGGAACCTTGAGACACAAATGGGGCAACTTGCAACCCAACTAAACGCGAGGCCGTCGGAAGCACTGCCGTCGAATACGGAAGATCCTCGAAAGAGCAACATCGAGCAGTGCAATGCTGTGAGTTTGCGAAATGGGAGGCAATTAGAAGAAGTTATTAAAAAGTCCGTTGCACCACCGCCTATTGTAGAGGAGCCCAAGGAAAAAACCGAGGTCGGGCCAAGCAACACAAAGATCACAGTAAGTGAACCTACTCCCAAGGTACCTTTCCCTCAACGTTTTCAAAACTCTAAGCTTGATATGCAATTTCAGTCATTTTTGGATTATCTTAAAAAATTGCATGTTAATATTCCTTTTGTTGAGGCACTTAAGCATATGCCGAATTGGGTTAAGTTTATAAAGGAACTTGTATCGAAGAAGATGAGGCTTCCGGAGTGTGCAGCAATCATAGACCTCAATGAGCAAAGTAGTGCTATCCTTGCAAATAAAATTCCACCGAAGCTTAGAGATCCGGGCAGTTGTACCATTCCATGCACAATAGGTACTAGGTATTTTGGGCGGGCGTTGTGTGATCAAGGGGCGAGCGTAAATTTAATGCCTTTATCAATTTATGAGAAATTGAATTTAGGAGAAATTAAGCCTACTTCCGTGACCTTGCAGCTAGCCGATAGATCTTTTACTCACCCTTTAGGTATAGTGGAGGATGTATTGGTCAAGGTAGATAAGTTCATACTCCCGGCCGATTTTCTAGTACTAGACATAGAGGAAGATGAAAATATTCCCCTTATCTTAGGACGCCCCTTCTTAGCAACTGGTAGGTCAATTATTGATGTAGGAAAGAGAGAGCTAAGAATGAGTGTGGGGGAAGAAACAGTGATCTTCAAAGTGTACCGGGTGGATGAAAAGCCTATTACGGCTAATGGATGTTATCTTCTTGATGAGGTAAGTGATTCTAAACTTTTTCCTGTTAAATTACATGATTTAAATTTTTTTGTGGATACTAATGTGCATGTAGGAGAACATAAGAAAAAGGTTGAGTTGGTTACAACACCTACTCAAAACACCGTGATAAAAGACGATGTTGGCAAGCCTCATGACATCAAGAAAAATAAATTCAAGGGCAGTCCTAAGCGAACCAGTCGAAAGAAGAATCGGATCAACCCATTTATTCAAGACTTTCTCCAAAAGGAAGTTAGGAGATGGGTTCAAAAGCTAAGGAATTGAAGAAGAGGAACAACGTCTGGCTGAAGACTATAAACTTAGCGCTTCTCGGGAGGCAACCCGAGCTTTCGTTTTTCTTTTCTTTTATTGTATTTTTTTTATTTTATTATTTGTGTTTTTATTTATTTAACTTGTTAGTGTTTGCTCTTATTTTATTCCAGCTTTGAAAAAAAAAAAAAAAAAAAAAAAAAAAAAGTTTTAGGGGCACTAATAGGAAGTTTTTATTTTGCAGGGACCTAATTGCAATTATTCACACGGCTGTGCAAGAAAAGGGCAGGAATCTCACACGGCCGTGTGAAATTTCGGGGAAGCTACTGCCCAAAATAGGAAAAGGGCACGGCCGTGCGGATTTTACACTTAAATCTCGCACGGCCGTGCGAAATATGAAGAGCTACTGCCCAAAATTGGAAAATGGCACGGCCGTGCGGATTTTTCACCTAAATTTCGCACGGCCGTGCGGAAAAAAAAAAAAAAAAAAAAACAATTTCCATAATTCCCAAATCCCCTCTCTCCCCCAATTCGAACCCTCGTCTTCCTTTTTCGAAATTTTCCCTTTTCTTTGACAAATTTCACCAAAAATTTACCAACTACACACATATACTACGTAATCAAGGTGGTTTGTTGTTGATTTGCGCAGGGAGATTCAAGAACGGTGCAATTTTCTCGAAAAAACCCATTCCACCAAGAACGCCCACAAGGTGTTCGACGAAGTGCCCAAGTCAAGTTTGGGGGAAATTTTGCACACCAATTCACTCCAAAGCTCCTCCACCAGCATCCTCAAATTATGGGGAAACGAGAACGTGACGGGTAGGGCACCTCACACGACGATGGTCCCGACGCTTAGACAGGTGTTTTCTATCCTTAAACTTTGGGCGAATCACATTGAGGGCAATGTGAATTTTAAGTTTGGGGGTGGTTATATTTGTGTTTTGCTTGTTTGTTAGTTTGCTTGCGTTATTTTTTTTTTTTTGCTTTAGTTATCGTTTTATTATTCGAAAAAAAAAAATAATAAAAAAATTTTTGGTTCGACGCATCGATGAATTATGATGATGGGAGATGGCCAATGTTTGATGATGAAATTGCTTGCTTTATGTGATAAGGAGTTGGTATTTGTTTAGTTTTCGATTCAACGGAACGTAGAAGTGAATTATTGCTAGGAATCACACCTTATGCATTGCTTTGGTTGAATGTTTTGTATTTTAAATTTGGAATTTATTTGTGCTAAATCATGCTTTGTTCGGTTTTAAATCTCACCTTAGGACATTTATGATACGAAGTGTTGGGTAGTAAGTGATTTGGGATATGATTTAGGCCTTCTTTGAACCGTTTGAGCCTTTCAAACCTACCCTTTTTGTCAAATTTATCCTTAGAACCTTGATTTGAGCCTCGGAGAAAAGGTGTTCTTTCTTTTAGCCAATATGTAGAAGGAAGAAAAGTGGAGATTCTTGAATAATTATCCCTTGGAGGTCGATCGAAAATTCTTATAAGATCTTTCTTCTTCTTCGAAAAAAAAAAAAAAAAAAAAAAATAGATAAAAAGAGAAATAGATATATATGTGCATCTTTATATATATATCTAAATTCCTCGATTCGAAAAACAAACAACCCAAAAAAAAAAAAAAAAAAAAAAAAAAAAAAAAAAAGAGAAAAAGAAGAAGAAGAATAGATTAGAAGGGAGAAATAAGGACTAGTGGATGAATTGTGTTGAAAACTCGAGTCATTGCCTCAAGGCAAAAGTGTTGACGTGTGAATTTTGGAGAATCGAGTTTATTAAAGTCCCTAGAGGTGAATTCATTGTTTCAAACGCCTATCTCTCAAATTTTGGCGTAATCACCTCAATTCAAGAAAATTAGCCACACATTCCCATATTACCTACCTCGGACCAAAGAGCCTAACAATTGAAAGCCACAAAGTCCCAATGATCCCAAGAGCTTATTGTTCAATATTAGTTGAGTAGAATAATTTGGTGAGTATTTGGAGTCAAATATATGCATGTAAGTATAAATTCTTTCTTTCTTTAACTTGCAAATATTGGATACTTGAAGCAATTGTATGATTTGTGGTTTTTGGTAATAATGAGTGACTAAGTGCCGTTGAATGTTAAGCTTGCGAATACCTATGAATTGTCATCATAATTGCAAGTTCTGAAAACGCGAAGTTGACCCATCGATCTATGTAATGAGATGTATGGTTTTGTTTTGTGCTATTTTATTTGATTTTACTTGAGGACAAGCAAAAGTTCAAGTTTGGGGGTGTGTTAAGTGTATACTTATACACTTAATTGTACCTTTTAATTGGAGCTTTTGGTGTGTTTTAATGATAATTGGTGCTTAAAATGGCTATTATTTGTATTTTAGGTGCAAATTGGAGAATTGACAACTTTTGGGGTGAAAACTGCAATTTCGGAGAAAAAGTGGGCCAAAAGTGAAAAAAGCAGAATTCTGGTTTGTGATTTTTTCCCATATTACTGAATTTGATTAGAAAACAATACAGTGAGGCAACCTTAGTGTTGGATACAGACTGTTAGCGCTCAGGTGATGTCTTTAGAGCCTTGGCGTTCAACAACGACTTTAAATTTCTAAATAATTTTTTGGGTACATCTAATAACTTGTTATTAAGTTGTCCGACTTTTAAGATAACTGATTGAAGCATGAAGCCACCAAAGTGACCTCTCTGTGGAGATTAGCTTATTGAGAATGTTAAGATGTTATGTATATGTGAATTCATGCGAATATTTAATTATACCCAAAGGTAGGTTGATATCTGGCCGAACCACATATGCAACTGTGGTAATAAGTGCGTGACAATTGTTAAGTTTCCATGTGAATAATAAGTGACATCCAAAGATGGGCTCATTATTTGACAGGATTTATCGTCAGCACTTGATTACTACAACGAGAGTGCCACTTACAGTTAATATTATTGTCCAAAGACATGATATTAATGTTGTGCTAGGCATCTTGAGATGTACTCCATAATTATTTAAAATTGAAAAGTCACATTTGGATTATAATGTGAGTATATTGGTTTTATTTACGTTCTCTATTTAATTTATTTATATGCTTACACATTATCTGCCTATAACACTTTGTGCTTAATTGCACAAATATTTTTATTATTACCTATTATGGTGCATAGATCTTGAATTTGTTTTTGGATAGAACAATAGAAGAACCTAGAGTATATTGTCGTTCTAATTATAAAATTTAAGATCATTATGTGCATCAAGTTTAATATTTTCTTTTGGGCATAAGGTTTGTTTAGGGGCTACGTACTAGAGGGTTCCTTAAGGATACGTTTTATTTAAAACAATAAAACTGAAATAAATGAAATTTTGACATTACTTGTTTTCAATTATGTATAAAGAAAAGGAACATGAGTAAGCACATTAAGTAATAGTCTAATCTCATTTTTAACTATAGCACTTCAGTTAGTGTGGTTTCGCTGACTTGAAAGTGGATATGATTTATTTTTCTCTGTGAACGGTCAATATAAGGTTTGTTGTAAAGCATAAAGAATAAAACTTTGACCGTTCACACGAAGAATAAATAATTAAGGGAGAAACGACTAAGTGCTAATTTGACTAGTACATTTTAAGATCAATATTTATAATTGCAGTACATCTCAGGTACGTTGAATAACGTAATTATGTTTGTTTCTCACTTTAATTTGTTCTAAAATATATTTTGACTTTGTACCTAGACACATTTAGTGAATAGATCCTGGGTTACACTATACGTAAGTGTGTATATAAAGGGTTATTCACATAACCAACATTTAATTGATGTCGAAATATATACATCTATAAAGGTTATGTAAGACATTTAGAATTGGGGCTATGAGGATAATTAGGTTTTATTTTGAATTATGAAATACACTTTTGGTACCGTCATTAGATGGATTTAGATTTTCTCTTGAACAAATTCGGTGAACTTGTTCATTTGAAAACATTAAGCTTGGTCTATTTCATAATTCAAAATTTGACCTATAATTTAAGTAAAAGTCTCATACAGTAAAATCTTGCATAAGAAATTTAAAATGGTACAAAATTCAAGAATAGAACATTCAAGGACATTCAAAGAAGTATGATAAGTCATTCTTCTTCACTAAGGTTCATTTAGGAGAAGCATTAATTGCTGCAATATATGTTTTTGAAAAGGGGAATTTAAAATCTTTTAAGGATGTTGAGTTTGAGGGGAGAAATTTAGATTAGAGACATTGTCTTTAAAGATGAATCAATTTGATTCATAATACTGCTTTTGGCAATGTACATGTTTTTATACTTGTTCTTGTTTGAAAATTAGATTTGGAGTTTTGATAAGACAATGTTGAACAATTCCCCAATCAAGTTTTGGTAATTGTTACTTAAGAGCAAACTCAACAACCTCAAGATAATAAAGCATTAAAGATGAGTTGAAATTTAGGATGACAAGACATTAGGATCTTATCTTATTGCCATAAGGTGTGAAGTTCTTTGGTTACAAATAATTAAGACCAAATGTAACTCAAATGGGCAATATTGAAAGATATATGGTACGTTTAGTCATTAAAGATTTCACTCATATCGACTCTATTAAGAAATATATGGACACCGGGAATATGTTTCTCAAATGGTAACATTTATGGAACAATAAAGTGCAATCATAAAATCTTAATATTTAAAGATTTGAAGAATATTGATTGCAAACTAAAGTAGTCCATTAATGAAATTAAAATTCCCGTTGATGATATTACAATCCTGAGCTAATTATCTCATATGCACTTTGAGATAAATAAAGTTAATGATTGTACATACCCAAGGATCAGTGTGAGATAATCTCACAATAAATGAGGCATGTTTAGTCTCATTTCAATGCCCAATAAATATTTTAAAGTAAAAGAATGTGCGCATTCGGTTAAGACGTGCATAAAGTTAGGCAGATATTTGAATAACCCTATAAAGTGGATCATTTAGCAAAGCAGCGAAATGGGTTATACAGTAATTATAGGGAATGTAAGTTATATACATATGCTCATTTATCAAAATCAGATATTTAGGGAGATCGTGTGGTTTATTCCTGATTTTTTATTTTTATGATGTGTATAAAGTATAGATCCATTTTGGTTAATGTAGACCTAAGTGATTGAGCTATTTCGACATGGGTGTTAAGCAAACACTTTAAGCTCTTTTCACAATTGTTAAGAATTTATGGTAATTTTTTGGCATCTTATTTTGGAATATAGCTATAAACCTTTGTCACTAGGCTGCACATGTTCATTTGTATTAAAGTTATACGGTGACTATATTTAACAGCTATATTTTCGAACAACAACAAGAGCTTGTGAAAGTTCTTTGTTGTTAAAGGTACAAAGTGAATACATAGAGCATATTAAGACAAACTCCACAATTGCGGATCCGCTTACTAAAGGATTAACACATAAGGTATTCATGAGCATTGCTCATGTAGGTGTTATATCATTTAAGGATATTTTGGTTCAGTGGGAGTTATAAACACATTTTGGTAGCTCTATGATATGTTTTGGACACAATTTTGTGTATTAAGTTTTCTGCAGAAATAAAGTATTTGGTTGCGCTTTGTACAATTATGTTAAGGTTTGGTCTCAATAAAGTTTAAAGTAGGACCAGTTGGAAATAGGCATGTTAAGATCACATTATATGTAATTTCCATGCTACACACCATGATTTGATCTATGTCGTTTGGCTATATTGGTATACGTGATTACTGTTGGGTTTAGACACGCTCAATGTGACGAAAGCCTCTTTAGTCCTATATTAGTATGGTCAATGGACGAGATTGTAAGGAATACCTTTTTTTTATGATAGCAATATTTGAGCTCATAAGGTGTACACATTTATGAGGTATATGACATATGTGGCCCAAGTGGGAGATTGTTGGAATTATTTCAATAATTATGTGGGCTCACATATGTGACGTAAATGTGTATGGCTATCTACAAGAAAGTCCAAATTAATTGTGATCTAATAAAGATTAATGGGTTGGACTTATGGGTATTATACTATAATTATGGGCCTAATGTGTAGAGACAATTAGGGTTTAATTGTGATTTATTGATGGGGCTGAATCACAATTATAATATAACTGGACTCTACAGTTATATAAAGGGTCGTGGTCCCCAAAGAAACGCGACAATTCCGTCTCTTCTAAAATCCATCGTTAGAGAGATAATTAAGGAACTGCGGATTCTTTGGAAGGCCTGTCCCAAATCCAGTGGAGATTCGAAGATTCGATTCAATGATGTAAGGTACGCTTCCGTGTTTATGTTTAGGTTTAATTCTCGTTGATTCAAGCATGTTGGTCATGGCCACGTTTTGGTACCTCTGGTTTGTGATTTTTTCATTCGATCACGTTTGACTTACGAATGCTGGAAAACTGAAAAATATCCTTGATAAGTTTGAGATTGAATCAACATAAAAATAAGTTAATTGATAAAAACAAAAACTACTGACTAGTCGGTTACAGTTGTTGCACGGTAATAAGCCTCAAAGCCACAGAGATGATTGTATTCATGGACATAACACGTTTCATCAATATGACTATCCATTCTAGACTTTTTCAAAGGAAGTTTCCACACTCTATTTCTGTCTAAATCGAACCAAAACATACCTCTACTCTTCCAAAACAAAACCATCTTGTTGTCGTGAATGCTGATAACTCTTATATCACACAATGAATTCCGGAGGTTTGTAAACCATCGAATGGGAAACATCTCCAGATCCCAATCAAGACCGACTAGCCGACGCGTCCAAGACCAATTTACATAGTCTTTCAAAATCCACATATGCATTGTCGGTACATTAATAGCAACGAGACACAAACATAATTGACCGTCTTTCACCAAAAGATGCTCCGGGAAAGCTAGAAAGCCTCCATGACAAGGAAGGTCTTTCACAGAAAACTCTTCACTTATTATGTCAAACACCATAATCCTGCGATCCACGGGCCAATGCAGAGCATTGTTCACAATTGCTGGATTTGCACCACGCCTTTTCACAGAATTTCTATAGTTTGCAGGTTTGCGAGAAAAGTAGGGATTGTGGGTTCTCCTCCAGATTTTTTGTCCAAATACATAAAGATTATACTCGAAATTATCTTCAGTTTCTGTGTTCTTCACACAGAGAATCCTATATTCTTTTGCCACTGGATGGAAGGAAAAAACCGCACGCATCACCAGCTCCATTAAAAGGGCCGTATATTGTTGTAATTTTTTCCATTGACAGAGGATTGAAGACAATATGTCGACGAGGACACGGAATCGTGAACAAGGCTAATCCGTTGCAAACACCAATAAAATAAGCAAATTCTGCCGACTCAAGCCCTCGCGCCTTACACTGCTTTTCAGATCTGCCGTCGATAATTGAAACCTTCAGTTTATACTTTATAGTTAATGTAAAAATAGCGAAGAATTAATGGCCGCCCGTCCTTGCTTTTTTGATGCCATCCGCAACCTGACCACGACCGCGAAATCAAATTCTGCCACTTCTTACATATATTTTGCGCTGGAAGTCCTATCAATCTTTCCTTGGATTCACTATTTTCATTATTTTCATCATCCCCTATTATTTTCTTATAAACATCTACTATCCAACTATAACATTGAAAAACCATATTTCCTGCGCAAGATTTCGAAAAAACAAAAAAATCAACTTCTTCAACAGTATTATTGAAGCATATATACAAATAAAGACACAAACAATCCAACAGTTGATAATTGAATGAGTCGATTTCACTGTGATATATATATATATATATATATATATATATATATATATATATATATATATATATATATATATATATATATATATATATCCAACTGAAAGGATAGGACATCATGAATTAACGAATTAGCTATGAATAACTTATTAATTTGAAAGGGAAAAAAAACACATGGAAAATATAATTTGAAGAAAACATGGAAAATTGGGGCAAAGCATGTGGATAATTCGTATGCGTAATTAATTTGTCATGCCTGGAGCGATGAAGATCGATGATTTGAGTATAGAACTATGAAGCGGAGAAAGAAAGGACGAGGAATATAAGGAACAAAACCTACGATTTTTTTTTTTTTTTTTTTTTTTTTTTTTTTAAGTAAAATTCAAGTCCATTACAAGGGGAAGTAGGGGAGGGGAGATTCGAACCCTAGATCGTTACCGTATTGGTAAAAGCTAGGTATCAACTCTTCTAATGAGGGTTGGTTACGACTCTTTTAGGTATTCGATATTAGTTAGGAGTCGGTGTAATACTCTATGCCTGAGTGAAGTAGGTTCCTGGTAGTTGGTTCGAAGTTCCTAGTCTTTTCACGCCAACAACGTATTCCGGAAGCGGTTTTCTTACTAACTAGAGGCCTGTAAGGTGCAGAATTAGGATGCCGGATCTTCAGCTGCCTGCAAAGATATCCTTGCACTGTTCAAATTTTGAGCATTAGCATTATCTGCGATGATCCTTTCTGGCAGTCGGCAATCTTTTTGGCTTGACCAAGAAGTCTTATGTCCTCCGAGTCGCACGGCGTTTTAACCGAAAGAACTTCTTGCGCAATTCATGCCTTTCTGTTTTTATGATAAAAAATTGTTTATTGATTTTCAGAAGCACCCTATAGAGGTAATACAAAAATGCCTCCTCGCCTGGTGCATTATAAAAAAGAGGTAAAAAAAATGCCGCTTCGCCAGGTGCACTAATCAAAAAAGAAATTCAAAAAAAATATATATATATATATAAATGCCTGGGGCTTAGAACAATTAGCGTTCGCGGTCTATGTTAGATCGATAGAAATATCTTCAGAGAAGCAAGTAGTTAGCTTTTTCTTCTTTCATTAGTAGGAATATTTTAAAATAGTGGTTGCATCTTGAACGGGGTTCCTCACGTCTGTCCAACAGAACAAAAAGCCGAAGCTCTTTTTCAAGAATCGCTGGGATGTAGTAAATAAGAGATTCTCCAATTCCTGACGTATTTGATCTCGAGGCTGCTGTTGGGTGCTAAATACCTAACACGCAAGTGCACGTATCGCAAACAAGTAGTAAAAAGTGGACTCGTGAGAGTCGGATGTCGATCCCACAGGGAATACTCAAATTATCTAATCCTAAGTTCCAAATTCTAACAATTATGATTTTTATCCAGCCTACGCAAGTTTGTCAAATTAAATCAATTAAACAACTAAATTAATTAAGAAAGCAGAAAATATGAATAAAAACAGACCTAGGATTTTATCTTCCCCTATGCAAGAATTGCTCACCCAAAACCCCTCAATTATGAAATATATGATTCATGATTATTAACCTGGGACACTAATTTACTCATAACCCGCTGTCACGTGTATTATGAGTCTATTATTCATAAACGATTCACTATATGTCTATGCAAACCAATTATGAATAAAGCATTAACTAACAAGTATCGTAAATGGCTACCTAAGGTGATATTTGTATGTCTACGACACCACATGCAATTGACACACTCATTCGGTGAAAACTACTCGAAGGTTGTTCTACTTACCGTCTAACTATCAAAATAGCTCTGTCGAGTCAATCCCAATAATCACAGATAAAGCACATAAATTGATCAAGTTCATGCACTAACAATCATATCAAGTAGAAGAAATAATCATAAAATCATAATTGCATAATCTCAAGAAAACGGGTTCACCATCCCCACATAGGGTTCCAACAAAATCCTAGATTAAAAACATAGCTACGCATGTTCTCTACGAAAAACATAATAAAAATATAAAACGACATAAATTAAGAAAAGATAAATGAAAGAAGAATTGTGATGAAGATTTGTCAATTCTTCGTCTTCGTTTCTTCGTTCTCTCGCTCCTCTCGCTCCAAGGTTGTGTTCCAAAGTCCCTTTAATTCGTGCTTGGTTTGCTCTTAAATAGATGCCCCAACTTGGTAGATGATTTTAGGTTTCCTTGTGTGATAAAAAGTCCAAAATTGTCTCCAGCGTGTGTTGGCGCGGCCGCGCGAAAATCAGTCAAAATCTCACACGGCCGCACGAGAATCGCCGAAACCTTCTGCCCAACTTCTGCAATTGGCACGGCCGTGCCAAAAATAGGCTAATTTTGGCACGGCCGCGCGGGCCTGTTTTTTTCAGCCAATTTTCAGCATATTTTTGATTATTTCACTTTTGGCCCATATTTTCTCCAAAATTGCAGTTTTGACCCCATACTTTTCCAATTCTTCAATTTGTACCTAAAATACAATAAATCAACTTTTTAAGCACCAATTATCGTTAAATCACACCAAAAGCTCAAATAAAAAGGTGCGATAAAGTGTAAAAATATACACTTAACACACCCCCAAACTTGATCTTTTGTTTGTCCTCAAGCAAAAACTAGCAACTTTCACAACAACACTCTCAACAAATGCCTCTCATCACATAGATTAATGGTCAACTTTCATTTTTTCAGAACTTGCAATTATCATGACAATTCTCAAAAATTTACAAGCTCGTAATTCAAAGATACGTATTCACTCGCCATTGCTAAAAACCACAAACCATGCTATCGCTTCAAGTATCCCATATTTGTAAATTAAAAATGGAGAAAATTTATACTTACATAATAATATTCAACTCCAAAGACTCACCAAATTTCTTTACTCGGCTAGTATCATCAAATAATTGAGCTATTGGGATCATTGAGACTTTTTGGCTTTCAAATGTTGGGCTTTTGGTACAAGGTAGAAAATATGGGTAAAAGTGGCTATTCTTCTTCTTTCATCTCACAGTTAGTCACTAAGAGTTGCACTTGACGGAATTTTTAACTCTCGTTCTTGACTAGAGGTGTTTTCGCTAGGATTTAGCTTTCGGAATTATTGTCTCACCTCGAAGTACTTATAACCTAACTCGATTTGTTAAAAGTTCAAAAGTCTCCACTTTTGCTCTTAACATGATGGTTCGAGTTTTTACTTCAAAATCTTTCTCAAGTCCTTCCTTCCCCTTCTATTCTAACTTTCTTCTTCTTCTTTTTTTTTTCTTTTTTTTTTAGAAGAAGACGAAAAACGTAACAAATATTCAACTATACTCCAAGGGATAATTTATCGAGAAATCTCCATCTAATCTACCCACTTTATTTTGGTTAAAAGAAAGAACACCATTTCTCCAAGGCTCAATCAAGGTTCGAATGATAAAAATTTAAAGGTAGGCTTGAAAGGCTCAAACGGTTCAAAGATGGCCCAAATCACTTCCCAAATTGCTCAACAATTTAATATTTCACTTTGTAAATTCCTAAGGCAAATTCTAAAACCGAATAGCATATGATATAGCATAAATTAATTCCACGTTTTAAAACACAAAATTTTCAACCAAAGCAAGGCATAATTCAAGATTCCTAACAATGACTCCTTCCTACGACACTTTGAATCAAAAGCTCACCAAAGTTCAATCACAATCAAGATAAAGCAAGCAATTTCATCATTAAACATCAACCATCTTTCATCATCTTGATTCATCGACGTATTTATCACAAATTTTTTTTTTCTTTTCGAAAGCAATAAATAAACTAAAATAAGTAAAATAAATAAAAATCCTAAGGCATGCAAAATAAAAATTAAAGCATATAAAACAAGTAAATTTCCACCCCCAAACTTAAAATTTACATTGCCCTCAATGTAATTAGCACGAAGTTAAGGGTAGAGTACACCTGAATTAGTCGTCTTGGCCATGTCCGGTTTGCTCTCCACCCTCGCCTTTTTATGCTTCTGTTGAGGTTCGCACGGCCGTGCGAAACTTAAATTCTGGGCAGTAGCCTATTTTTTTTTTTTTTTTTTCGGACGACCATGCGAGAATTCAGTGTAAATTCCGCACGGCCGCGCCCCTTCTCAATTTTGGGCAGTAGCCTCTCCAATTCTCGGACGGCCGTGCGAGAATTTAGTTATTTTTTCGCACGGCCGCGCCCCTTGCCGATTTTATCCAGTAGCACTTCGAGAATCTCACACGGCCGTGTGAGATTTCTGCCTTTTTTCTTGCACGGTCGTGTGAATAATTGCAGAAATTGCAATTTAACCCCTGAAAAATAAAAAAAATTCTTATTAGTGTGCATGTTTTTTTTTTTTTTTAAATAAATAAAAAAAAAAAAAAAAAAAAACTAAAACTAACAAAACTAAAATAAAATAAAAGAAACAAATACGAAATCTCAGGTTGCCTCCCGAGAAGCGCTAAGTTTACAGTCTTCAGCCAGACTTTGTTCATGTTCTTCAATTCATTAGCTTTTGAACCCATCTCCTTACTTCCTTTTGGAGAAAGTCTTGAATAAATGGGTTGATCCGATTCTTTTTTCGACTGGTTCGCTTAGGAATGCCCTTGAATTTATTTTTCGTGATGTCACGAGGCGTGCCAACATCGTTTTTTATCACGGTGTTTTGAGTAGGTGTTGTAACCAACTCAACCTTTTTCTTTTGTTCTCCTACATGCACATTAGTATCCACAAAAAAATTTAAATCATGTAATTTAACAGGAAAAAGTTTAGAATCACTTACCTCATCAAGAAGATAACATCCATTAGCCGTAATAGGCTTTTCATCCACCCGATACACCTTGAAGATCACTGTTTCTTCCCCCACACTCATTCTTAGCTCTCTCTTTCCTACATCAATAATTTATCTACCAGTTGCTAAAAAGGGGCGTCCTAAGATAAGGGGAATATTTTCATCTTCCTCTATGTCTAGTACTAGAAAATCAGCCGGGAGTATGAACTTATCTACCTTAACCAATACATCCTCAACTATACCTAAAGGGTGAGTAAATGATCTATCGGCTAGCTGCAAGGTCACGGAAGTGGGCTTCATTTCCCCTAAATTCAATTTCTCATAAATTGATAAAGGCATTAAATTTACGCTCGCCCCTTGATCACACAACGCCCGCCCAAAATACCTAGTACCTATTGTGCATGGAATGGTACAACTCCCCGGATCTCTAAGCTTCGATGAAATTTTATTTGCAAGGATAGCACTACTTTGCTCATTTAAGTCTATTATTGCCGCACACTCCGGAAGCCTCATCTTCTTCGATACAAGTTCTTTTATAAACTTAACCCAATTCGGCATATGCTTAAGTGCTTCAACAAAAGGAATATTAACATGCAACTTTTTAAGATAATCCAAAAACAACTGAAATTGCATTTCAAGCTTAGAATTTTGAAAACATTGAGGGAAGGGTACCTTGGGAGTAGGTTCACTTACTGTGATCTTTTTGTTGCTTGGCCCGACCTCAGTTTTTTCCTTGGGCTCCTCTTCAATAGGCGGTGGTGCAATGGAGTTTTTAGGACCTTCCTCTAATTGCCTCCCATTTCGCAAACTTACTGCATTGCACTGCTCTATGTTGTTCTTCCGAGGATCTTCCGTATTCGACGGCAGTGCTCCCGATGGCCTCGCGTTTAGCTGGATTGCAAGCTGACCCATCTGTGTTTCCAAATTTCGAATGGAAGCTTGAGTCGACGTCATGAATTTTGCTAAAATGTCAGCGAGGTCAACTCCTTGGGCCGGAGCTTGAGGTGGATTTTGGAATTCGGGAGCTGGCCTTTGTCCTTGCTGATTTCCTCCCCATCCAAAGTTGGGGTGATCTTTCCATCCCGGATTATAAGTGTTGGAGTACGGGTTCCTCTGTTGTCGGTTGGTGTCATTCACGTAATTTAGAGACTCCGTTTCTGCTAAGCACCGGTCGGGACCTTGGATTGCATGGACTTGTTGGGTCTGCAAAGCTGCTACTTGCTTTGATAGCTTTTCTAACTGGGCGGTGATTGCGGTGACCCCGTCTAACTCTAAAATTCCTCGCGTCTTATTGGCTCCGCTATTTGACCAAGCCCGCATGTATTTGTTCCTTGCGATCCGCTCCAAAAGTTCGTAAGCTTCGTCATAGGTCAAGCTCAAAACATACCGCCAGCTGCTGAATCGAGCACCGTTCTCGAATTATCTTGCAATCCATCATAAAATATTTGAAGTTGCCGCCACTCTTGAAGTCCGTGATTTGGGCATCTCCGAATTAATTGTTTGAACCGCTCCCATGTCTCGAATAATGCTTCACCGGCTTCTTGTATGAAGTTTTGTATTTCTCTCCGGATTCTCTCAGTTTTGGTTGGGGAGTTGTATGTATTCATGAAGAGTTATGCTAGCTGGGGCCAAGTCGAGATGGAGTGCGGTGCACGAGTTTGCAACCAATCTCGGGCTGCTCCTTGTAAAGAGTGCTTGAACAGGCGGAGTTGCAGTGTTTCGGGTGATACTCCGTTCATCTTGTGCGAATCACACGTTTCGAGAAAATTGACCAAGTGGACATGCGGATCTTCATGAGCTAACCCGTTGTTTTGGAGCATAGTAAGGAGTCCCGCTCGAATTTCGAAATTGTTGGCTTCAATAGGGGGCTGTTGGATGCTTGATTGAAACCCATTGAGTGTTGGAACGGTGTACTCATGCAATGCTCGTTGACGAGGTGGTGGATTAATTAGTTGAAGTTGCTCTTGCTCGTTGACGATATTTCCTGCCGCATTCGGTAGGCGCCCTTGGTCATCTCCCCTACGATTATTCTCTTCTTCCATTGTCGCATAAAAAGTACCTAAAACAATAAAAATAAAATAATTAAATAAAATAAATAAAATGGCTGAAGTAAGAAAAATTGCTCAAATTTAATATTAGAATAAATAGATAATTTAGCCATATTCCCTGGCAACGGCGCCAAAAACTTGTTGGGTGCTAAATACCTAACACGCAAGTGCACGTATCGCAAACAAGTAGTAAAAAGTGGACTCGTGAGAGTCGGATGTCGATCCCACAGGGAATACTCAAATTATCTAATCCTAAGTACCAAATTCTAACAATTATGATTTTTATCCAGCCTACGCAAGTTTGTCAAATTAAATCAATTAAACAACTAAATTAATTAAGAAAGCAAATAACACGAGAAAATATCAATAAAAACAGACCTAGGATTTTATCTTCCCCTATGCAAGAATTGCTCACCCAAAACCCCTCAATTATGAAATATATGATTCATGATTATTAACCCGGGACACTAATTTACTCATAACCCGCTGTCGCGTGTATTATACTTCTAATTTAATTTAGTTAAAAAGATAGATTCCCAAGGACTTCCACTAAGACTCTCAAACACTTTCAACTTTTTTCTTCCACTTCAACATGTTTGTCTTTTCTCTTCTTATTTATTTTCCACCTCTCCACTTCTCCACCCAGTTTTATCTCTCCCCCTTTCTACCAAATATTTGTGGCTTCATAAAATGTTAGTTATTTTGCAATTTCTTCTCTCTTAGAATGTTTCGGTTTATGTTCTTTATTATCATCTGACGGCTCATTCTACTCATGTTTTTTGTTCAGAGTTCATATAGTGATTCGATTTTTACAGTGACATTGCCGTTGGAAAAAAAAGTAAAATAAATCTAATTTTCGATTTTTACAATGACATTGTCGTTAGAAAAAAAAAGGTAAATAAATCCGATTTTACAGTGACATCGTTTTACAGTATATTTTTGGAACATTTGAATTTTATTTCTTCATACCTACGGCTTCTTCTTTTTGGTAAATACCACCCGCCTTTAGATTTTTTGTCTTATTTTCTTTTTCATCCTATCGACTGTGTAGTAATTTGTTTGCATCTTTTTTCACCATAAAAGATATTGTTATGTTATGGTACTTTGACAAGATTTATTTCAGTACCTCGAAACAATTACAGAACATTCTCATTTTTAAATCTTGAAAGACTTCCTGCATTCTTTCAACTTCTCTCTTCCAATTTCTCCCAGTAATTATTTCCCCTAAACTCAGTTTCCCTTTGTAACTCAGTTTCCCTTTGCCAGGTAAAGTTTTCTACCAATAATATTTGTTTGCGCAAATTCTTTATGTATTTATTATATTGTTCGATTTTCATACAATATGGTACAAAAAGCGACCAAAATGGCACAAACAACGACAAACCTTATTGATCTTAAGTCGTGTCGATTGACTGGAAAATGGTGGTTCGAGTCATGCGTCTGTGCAAAGTTCCTAGCAAAGGCAATCCAAATGAAGTGATCAGTATCGATATGGTCTTAATAGACAAGAAGGTCGTTATTGAGTTAAACGTTTATTTTGCTTATGGTTAATATAATATTTTGATGTAATTTCTAATACGAAAACATATGTTTTTTGTAGGGTGTCAAAATCCATGCTTCTATAAAACGGAATCACTTGAAAAAAATTGAAATTATTGTGAATGAAGGTAATACATACATATTCCAAAATTTTATGGTGGCTCCAAGCGATCCAAAGTTCAGACCAACTCGCCATACTCACAAGATTGTGTTTATTAGCACTACTCGAGCACTACTTGTTGTCACTTTCAATTCTACAGATTTTCGTGATATCATAAATAACTGGAATGATACATGGCTTATAGATAATTTCATTTTGTTAAATTATGTGTTTCATTAATTTATACCAAAGATTTCAAATTTTTTGTTTAACAATTGTTTCCTTTTAAATGTTATTGGACATGTTATAAAAAGGGATGATTTGAAAGAACTAAGCAAAAATTGGCGGAGCCAAAAGGTATTCGAACTCGGCCTTCAAGACTTATCGTATGTATCCGATATTTAATTTATTGTTTATATTTACTTTTGTTTTTTTTTAAATTTACCAATTGTTATTTCCAGTCACAACAAAATTAGATGTGCTCTATGGGACGAATATGCTGATCAACAGTCCACGCATTTGATCAATGACAAATTGAATGGCCCTGTCATTATTAATTATTATTATGCAATTGTGCATGGTTAAAAGTTAAAATGGTAAGTACTTATATTTACTTACATGTTGATTAGATAAAATTATAATCTATTTTTAATGATTTATTTTATTGTAGGCAAAAATAGTAGTTCCAATGTTTTACACAGCACAAAGTTACTAATAAATGAAAACTTGGAGGAACACATAGAGAGTACAGAGAAAAAGTGAGTTTGTTCAACATAATAAATATTATTTTAATTTTTATACTATTTCATAATTTTTTGTTATATATTTGTACATGAATATAGATTGATGATGCAAGCTGGAACATTTTCTCAATCAATTAGTCAAATATAAACTCAACGGTACGTTGGAATTTCTGATGATTTACTCCAGGCAGAGCATATGACAGTCAATAATTCAATGGATTGCACAAGTGTAAATATATTATCTTTTGTAGGCTTATTTCATAAATCATATAAGACTAATGTAAAACAATATTTCATGAACGTTGTGTTGCTTTGTTGGCTAAAGTAGTAGAAATAGATTGCGAGAATAAATGGTGGTATGCATCGTGCTCAAAATGTTTTAAGAAAGTTGATCGTAATGGTGTTCAATTCTATTGTGAGAAGTGTTCCAAGACAGTTCCTGCTATCCCTAGGTAATTGAAATTTCAATTTGCTCCAAACATCTTTTATGCATTTAATTTTTTTATGTTTAATTATAAACAAATTATTACTGCAGATCATAGGTGATGAAGGATGTTAATGGATCCATTTCATTGGTGATGTTTGATAATGTTGTTAGCCAAATCATAGCCAAGAAGGATGCAGACATTTTTTGCGATTTGAAAAAGGTAAATATTAAATTTAATATGCTTATGAAATGGTAATCTTAAGTTAAATATAATGTTTTCTTTGTCATATGCAGTTATATGAACACTCTACGCCTCGCAAGATTTCATTATTTTTCTTAACGTTCTGATTATGTAAAAACAGGACCAAAAAGAGGCAGTGGAGAAGTGCTTAGTTACGATGCAAAATCTAGAGATGGCATTTTCCGATGGTATGTTGTCGATAGATTAGTTTGGATTATGATAAATAAGTTATTAAATCTAATTACGTTTAAGATCAACATGTAAGACATAGTTAATAATTTTGTTCTTGGTTTATTTTCAATCTACTGGTATTAGTTGATTCAATGAATTTGGAAAATTATTTAACGGTAAAGTTATTTACTTATATTTTATTTATTTTTTTGGGTAGTATACTTAGTTTATTATGTTCCAATAATGAATTATTAATAAATGATTATAACATAATTTTGATCACACGATACATCAAACGTTTTTTATTAATTATTACAACATCAAAATATGCAATTTGTTGTCCCGTGCATCGCACGGGTACAATTACTAGTTTATCTTATATTCTAATATATATACTATAACAAGTTATCAGAACGAGGTTTTGCTCGAAAAGGAGTTTGCTACATTCGTTATTTTTTTCTTACTTTATTGCACGAAGATCCAAATCCTCAACACTATTGTCAAAGGGACAACAAGAATGATGAATAATAAGGTATTTTATACGCTATCGCTTCTCAAACGATACCAAGGACTCGCGTGTATATTTAGAGTTCATATTTTGTTATATTGAATTGCTAGTGAAAATTACATTTGCAAGCTTGTGGATCCCATGCATTGCTATAAGCACGTGCAAATCTTTAACAAATCTGAGTGTGATGCTCGTGGAGTTGAAGAGAGAATAATTTCCGTTAAAAGCCAACTTAAAGGCTATCAGGAGACCATAAAGGAGTCGTAAATATAACTCCGAGCCAAAAGACTCATCGAGTCGAGATTTGGAATCGCCGTCAAGGGAATGAATATAGCTCCGAGAAAGATTATGATGAAAAATCCAAGATTGTGTTAAACCATGTTTACTTACACCCGCAAAAAATCTATTAAGAACCCGAACTTTATAATAGCATTGATCCGAACCCGCCCAACCAACATATGAATTCAAAGGGTCCAACAACAAATCATGCCTACAACCACCGGAATCTGGATAGAAAAGAAAAAAGTCTTGATCGATCTTCATGATATTTTACACATACATTGACAAAAAATTATCTCAAAACTCAAACATAATATTATAAATGCTATATATGTGTTATGTGAAGTGCACACCATAAAATTGTCACTAATCAAATCTAAAAACTTCAACCGATAACTAGCTTCTAACTCAAAACATTCTTCAACGGAAACGGGAAAAGTTGGAAACCTTAAAAACACGATTCAAAATATTTATACATATGCACATTATACGGTCAATCGGCCAGGTCTGGGTCGATTTCTATATAACTCACAGCCTAGTCCGAATCTGTCCGGGTGTAAAACTCTGCTAGGTCTAAAACCCATTAGACTCAGACTCGTTGCTATCTCGCTTATGAAGATGGTTTCAATATCTCATGCAAATAGAGTTCTGAGTTAGAGACTGTTCGTGATTATTGAGCCAGCAAAATCTGTAAAAACATGAACACAATAGCTCGTGTTATTATATACTGACACGGTACATAATGTGGCAACTCGTTGTAATACAATATCCACCCTTTGACAAGAAACATGTTTCAAAACCACATTGATCCATTCTTGGCTACATTTCTAGCTAGATGAAAAGAGAACGAGTAGCAGGTTTCGATAAAATATTGTACTTTTATGACCTAATTTATAGTTGTTTATAAGCCTGTGAGCCGGTTTTTTGTGCGCTTTTCAATTTTCTTTATTATTACATACATAAGTAATATATATTATTAAAAATATAATATATATACATATAATATTAAACAATTCAGCTCGAATGGCTAGTGGGCTTCTAACTTTCTGTCTTTAAGTTTTTATTATATTATTTACTAACACAATATAATAATAAAAATTTGAGCTTGAGCTCGAACTCGAGCTAGTTGCACCCCTAATTAGAGAATTTTTAGTTCTAATAGGAAGTACAACAAGCAAGAACTACAGGAAATAGGAATACTACATGCAAATTCATAGTAGCAAATATTATATGAGAAACAGTGTATTCCAGTGCGAAAGAGAGAACATAGAGATAATCTTGAAAGGGTGTTATGTACGTACGAGGGCATTAGAACCATGCAATCTGTTGTCTGAAAAGACAAATTTCAATTTCCAGACATCAATTTCGATCGCATCTGCCGAGTGCTCAGTCACGGCTTGCCTGAAACCATTAGAAATAATGAGTTATTGGGAAGTCAAACAGTGTTTACAGTCAAAGAAATCAAACCAAATGCAAGATAACTGATACATCTAACAAGTAACAACTAAAACTATCAAGTCTGAGTAATGAAGGAAGAATAATTTGCTCCAAAATTGATTTATTTTCACTACCACAAATTCCAATTCTGTGACCTTAACACAAATTCATTGTATGAACTCCAAAAATACTTTAACTGTAGGCAATTTAAAAACGTATCATACATAATTCAATCAGTCTCTATCAGACAACTGCATATTATCAAATACTGCAATTCCAGAACCCGAATAAATTTAGCCTAGAGTGAAGTGAGGGGGTTATTCCTGAATCGCAAAATCAATCCCCAGACAACATTAGAGGAAGATGAATATTCAATTTTTTTTGACAAACTCAGGCGTTAATGTTATCAGGTTTGGACAAAATGACAATAGACGCTTTTTGGATATTAAATATCTGTAAGTATTAATTTATTAACCAAAGGGATCAAAAGGCATAAAAGACAAATAGTAGGCAAAATCAATTGGAGTATATAACAGGAAAAGAATTTGGTACTTTACCTTAGAAGTGTGTTTCAATTTCTTAGGTCTAGTCCTGCAATCATTCGGCTGGAAACTACTGCTACCAAAATCTCGTAATGGGTGATATTTCACGGAAGCTAGCTCTTCCTTAGCTGCATTAAGCCTTCTTTTTTCTATTCGCTGCAATAGAGCAATAATAAATGTCTATATAACATCCACCAAAACAGTCATTTAATGCACACACACACACACATATATATATATATATATTCTTACAAGGGCCTTATCAAACCCTGCGATCTGCTGCTTGCAAAGGTTAAGCTCCATCTCAAGGGAATTGACCCGAAACTCAATAGGCACACTGCTTTGCTGAACTATCTGTCTTTGTCTGCCTCGAATAATCTCTGGCTGCCAAACATTTAACGCAACAGAAGCTTGCCTGAAACATCACAAGAAAAAAACGATAGTTAAACTTCTAAACCAATGTAACGACAAAGAGCAAGAATTTACAAGTAAAAGAAATCACACCGAGGTTAAAAGGCTAAACCAAAATCCGACACAAGTACTGAGACATAGACTAAAGAAGTACAGCCTTATTATGAACATAAAAAAAACCATTCAACTCATACTCAGCACACTTCGGATTCTTTTGCTTAAAACCAACCTCTGCACAAAAACTTCGAAACTAAATTGCACACGAGCATCAATAACATTTTCTCAAACAGCTCAATGATATCAACATAATATTTCCAGAAAACCGTAAACTGTATGATCATAGCTATATCTGCACAAAGGACAACCTCTTTACCTGATTCTACGTAGATTGACCAACTCAGAAACTGCCTTATTCAATTTCTCTTTCTCCTCAAAGGAGTGGTGCTCAATCTCCTGAATTTTCCTCGAACGCTCAGCTATTTCACTCTCGATTCTCAGAACAGCTCTTCTATGCGCTAGGCGCTTTTGTTCTCTACCCCTCGCATACCTATCGCATTTTTTTGCAACAAAACAATCAGAAATAATAGTAATAATAAAACCTATGAGGCCATAATACCAATAGAAAGCCAAGATATATGCACACAAGATCCCTTTTTTCTTCACTATTATCAAATAATTTTCTACTCCTCCATTAATTAACAGTGGTTCTAAATTTCGGATTTAAAGTTGAGATTAAATTATGTGTAATAGATGGCGGAAAAGAAAAAGACCTGATTTGGTAGAGGCTCTTAAATATGCCGTTGGAAGTTGAAGAGGAGGTGTAATTGACATCAAGAGGGAAATCGGAAAGAAGAAGAGGAGACCAGAGAGTATCGTCTCCGGCGAGGCGGTGGAGGCGGCGGCAGGTGATGGAGAGGCAGCAGAGGCTCTTGTGATCTAGGGTTTTGGATTCAATCCCAATTTCCATTATTCTTCTCCATAGTTCGTCTGGTAGCACCCACGTCATCTTCAACCTCTGATATCTCTCTCTCTCTCTCTCCTCTCTCTCTCTCTCTCTCCCTCTGAAGTCGCGGGTCTTTCAACTCTGGAGTGAGTTTCTTCAATTTGCAAAATATTATTTTGGGCCTTTTTTATGTGAACTTTCATTTCAATATTCGCCCTTTTTTTTTTTATTATTATTATTTTATTATTTTTATTATTATTATTATTATTATTATTATTATTATTATTATTATTATTATTATTATTATTATTATTATTATTATTATTATTATTATTATTATTATTATTATTATTATTATTATTATTATTACTATTATTATTATTATTTTGCCTCGTGCGTTGCACGGGCGGCTATTGAAAAAAAATATAAGATAAACAAAATTAGAAATTAGTAAAATATATGACATGTACAATAGCAAAACAATGGTACACCGAAAATGTAATTTCATTAATTGCGATCATAATCAATATATCTATTTTAACAATTAAATTTAATATACATATTTGTGGTAAAAAAAAAAAGAAAAAAAAAAATTAGTGCTGGAAAGGGAAAAAAAAAGTAAATAATTAAAAAGAAAAAACAAACGTGAAGAAAAAAATTCAAAGTTGATCGTGTTTAGTGGGGAAGGGAAAAAAAAGAAAAAACGAAAAACAAAATAAAAAAACGTGTCCTACAAAAAATGTGAGAAAATTTAGTGCTTGAAGAAAAAAAAAGAAGAAAAGAAAAAGGAAAATAAAATATTTAAAAATAAAAAATGTGAAAAAAAATTGACTGTGTTTAGTGGGGAAGGGAAAAAGAGTAAGAAGAAAAAAAAGGAAAAGAAAACAATTAAAAAAACCGAAACGTGTTCGATAAAAGAGGAAGAAGAAAAAAAAAAATTGAAAGTGCTATTAAATAAGAAAAAAATAAAGGAAATAAATATCTTACAAAAATATTTATAAAAAAAATTGCTTTTAGAGTTTCGGGCTAACATTTCTTTTATATATAAAGATTATTATTATTATTATTATTATTATTATTATTATTATTATTATTATTATTATTATTATTATTATTATGTTCATACATAATTTATATTAGTTTTTTTTTTTAAATGACTCGTTCGAACTCGTATCAATATTTTTTTTTTGGTAATGAATAAACCCGCAATCAACCATATATGTGCATTAAGTAACCGAGTTGAAAGAATTCAATGCCTCCGAATTCGTGTAAAATAATATCAATCAATATAAAATGAGAGACTTCTGTCAAACAAGACAGACCAAAAACTTGTTTCGAGAAAGATTATGCATCAGAATATTGACACAAGTTTTAGTCATTATCCACAAGTATATAACTTGTCAATCGTGACTTCATAGGCAACAATATTCAAAAGAATACAGATGAGAAGCTAAGATCTTCTATTCTAAGAAGAAATCACGAGTTGATTTCTTCGTAAATCAATTCCTAAAATTTAGAACAATATGACTTAGCAGCATTCTAGGAATACAAACCAGTATTCAATGATATTGAATCCAAAACAGACTTAATTATGTAGTGAGAAATCCATAAAGAAAACAAGGTATTGTAAAATATGTTCAACACCTAGAGTTCTTTGCTTTCAACTCTCTGTAGAAAATGTGAACTGGAATCTTTTAATATTTATACGGTCCATGATCTTCATAACCTATATGTGATAAAAATATTTATCCATTAAGCTCAAATAACTGCCCACTAAGAGGGTGTTTGGCTAAACTTATAAGATATTAAAATGAGCTTATGAGATGTTTTAGAGCTTATAAGCTCTTCCAAAGTGTTTGGTAAATTTTTAGAAAAAGATCTTAATTTTTTTTTTTAAAATAAGCTGTTGGAGAGCAAATAAGATCTTTTTAAATAAATACATCTACCCCACCTTTTTATTTAGGGTAAATTACAAACACCTCCCTAAGGTATAGTCAAATTACAAAAATACCCCTCTTGTTTGGATAATTACAACCACCCCCTCAACTCCTCAAATTTAGTGGAATCTTCGAGATTATATGGAATATTATCACTTTTGTACCCGTTTTATCCCATTCAAACTCTACATTATGAAGCAAGATGATCATAATATGTGACTTTTAGCTTGTATATATCAGTTTGTGGTGCATCGGAAACTGCATTTTTACACAAAACGAGTACAAACTAGCTAGAGCACATTGCACGGAATCTAGATGATTATGTTGAATTTGGCACCATAAGGGTGGAGGTGTAAGAAAAAGTCATAGTTGAGGGGGGTAGTTGTAATTATCCAAACAAGAGGGGTGTTTTTGTAATTTGACCATACCTCAGGGGTGTTTGTAATAATAATTTACCCTTTTATTTAAGATCTTATAATGAGTAAAAATAGGAAATAAGCTCATTATCCAAACACTCTGAAAATTAATCGTAAAAATAAGATGTAACAACTTATCAGCTCTTAAAACATCTTATCAGATGTAAGAGCTTATCAGCTGTTTAAAATAAGCTTAGCCAAACACCCTCTAACTCTAAATAATACCGGATTAAAATAATAAATCATATAATAATAATACTTTCGGAAATAATAAAAATTGATTTAAGAAAGTCAAAAAAATTAAATTATATTTGACTCAAAAGTCAAATATTCAACACGAGTAAACTTACATTTTCGTATAATAATATGAACCTGCAGTTAACCATATAGATGCATTGAGTTAACGGATAAACTTGCACTCACGTTTGCAAACCATACAAGGGATGTAAACGACACTAGGCTAACCATAGATAAGAAAAAAAAAAAAAAAAAAACCCCTCATCTCTTATGTAATTGTCTATATTGAACTAATAACTTTACCCGCAAATCGCAATAACATTTTTTTAGTATATAGTTTTATTAATATATATGCATAGTTGCATAGAAAAAAAAAAAAAGAATTACATGGTTGCTATCACATAAATTCTTCTGCAATAATTCTAACAAATGTATTTCTTAAAACTAAAATAATTATCTTAAGTTTGTCTTAAAAAATGTTTATTCTCATCTCATTTTGTAGTATTACTAGCAATTCACCTTGTGCAATGCACGGATTAGAATTTTGCTAGCGGATTTGCAAATTTAATTTACTATGAAGGTTATTAGACAAAAAAAACTGAAAACCAGGAGATGAAAAATATACTACTAAATTAATATTAAAAAAATTATAAATATACATTAGTGTTTCTTAGGTTGCCCTAGCAATTTCTTACTTTTTATATATAAGATTTCATTTCATGATATATTTTGTTCTTTAAAAATAGATACTTTCAAAAATATTCACAGCCCTTAATACAAAATTTAGTTGATTTAAAATTTAAATTAAAATTCATATAAGATCATAATTTTCTAATTTCATTGGAGAAAATTAGAGTATTATATGGTGATAGGGAAATTGTTGACCATAGTCTTGTTATTCTCGTACCTCGTATTTTTCGAAATGTCTGTTGTAGCCTAGAAATGACATCAAGGAAACTGCTCCACCTCCACAATATCAATCCAAGAACCCACAGCTCTCTTCGGTATCACACCAACTCATCGACCCTTTTCGCCCCGCCATTTTTGCCGAAGCCGCCTTCAGTTCTAGCCACCACTGTAATCAAATCGTACTTCGAAATGGGCCTCGTCAAAGAGGCTCGCATCCTGTTCGACGAAATGCCTGACAGAGACGTGGTTGCTTGGTCGGCCATGATCAGTGGCTACACCTCCTGCAACTCCCACGCGAACGCTTGGAGAATGTTCCAAGAGTTTCTGAGGGATGGGGCGGGCGTGCAGCCCAATGAGTACACCTTCTCCAGTGTGCTCAAGGCGTGTAAAAACATGGCCTCGCTCTCTTGTGGCGCGTTGGTTCATGGTCTGGCGCTCAAGCATGGCGTGCTCGGCAAAATTTACGTCGAGAATGCACTTATGGATATGTATGGCACGTGCTGCGATGGTATGGAAAGAGCGTGCGCCGTTTTTGAGGAGATTCGAGTTAAGAACTCGGTGTCGTGGACTACTTTAATTGCTGGTTATACTCACTTGGGAGATGGCAATGGTGGGCTCAAAGTGTTTCGACAGATGTTAGTGGTACGTAAAAACAACCAATTGTTACTTATCAGCCTTCAAAAGTTCTCGTGATTGTGTAAGATTACGGCATAGTGCAATTGGGTTTTCAATCTTCTGATAAGTCACAGATAATCAAGAACTAGAAGTTCTTGAATTTTTTTTCTACTAATAAACACGAGTTAGGTTCTTGCTAAACGATTTTAACTAACTTGGAACAGTTGAAATTGAATCTTGTATTTCAAACAAGTAAAGTTTACGTTTACACGCTCTCGTCTGTTTTATGCTGACAGGAGGAGGCCGAACTAAATCCTTACAACGTTTCAATAGCTATTAAGGCTTGTGCTTCAATCGGCTCGCAAGCGTACGGCAAGCAGATACACGCCACGGTATTCAAGCGTGGCTTCGAAACAAGTATTCCCGTAATGAATTCTATCTTAGACATGTACTGCAGGTGCATCGGTTTGATCGAAGCATATCGATGCTTTAAAGGGATGAAAGAGAGAGACATAATCACATGGAACACAATGATTGCAGGATATGAAAAATCCGATCCACACGAATCCCTCAAACTATACTCGGTTTTGGAATTCGAAGAAGGCCTCAATCCAAACTGTTTCACATTCACCTCCATGATAGCTGCAGTGGCTAACATGGCAGTTTTAGGGATCGGAGAACAATTTCACGGAGGGATTTTAAGAAGAGGCCTCGAGAACGACATGGGAGTGGCAAACGCTTTAATCGACATGTACGCTAAATGTGGAAACGTAATAAATTCGTGCAAAATTTTCGACGAGATGGAGGCTAAAAACGTCGTTTCGTGGACCTCTATGATGGTTGGATATGGAAGCCATGGGCTTGGAAAAGAAGCTGTTGAATTATTCGATAAGATGGTTCAATCGGGAGTTAAGCCCGACCGGGTTGTCTTTGTTGCGGTTCTCAATGCTTGTAGTCACACAGGGCTAGTCGACGAGGGCTTAAAGTACTTCGAGTCGATGGTGAAAAATTACGATATTACCCCTGATCAAGAAATTTACGGGTGTGTGGTGGATTTGCTTGGTCGTGCAGGGAGAGTTAAGGAAGCGTATGAGCTTATAGAATCGATGCCTTTTATGCCAGACGAGTTTGTTTGGGGGGCTTTTCTTGGAGCCTGCAAAGCACATAAGCTATCCGAATTGGGGAAGTTGGCAGCTAGTAGGGTTTTGGATTTGAGGTCTAGTGTGGCGGGGACGTATTTGGCATTATCGAATATATACGCGGCTGATGGGAAATGGGGGGATTTTGCGAGGATAAGGAAATTGTTGAGGGGTATGGGGAGTAAGAGAGAGGCGGGGAGGAGTTGGATCGAGGTGCGAACTACGGTTTATAGTTTTGTTGCTGGAGATAAGTTGGGTTTGCATATCGAGTTGGTTTATGAAACGGTGGATGTCCTGAGTTTGCACATGAGAGAAGTTGGATTTATTAATCTTGATTTGGATTGCTTGATTCTTGATTTAGAAGATGCGACTTGAACGAGAAAAAAAAACGGATATTTATATTCTTGTTGTGGTGGAGCTATATAAATGTTTATGATTGGCGCCCAAAAAAAAGGTAGATTAGATTCATTCTTTCATTCATTCAATCTGGTGAAATGATGTATTTTTAGCTACACGGAGCTTTTCGAGTATTGGTCAAGAAAGAAGAAGAATAAGAACAAGTTTCAGCATAACCATGTATACTCGGGAATCGGGATAGACATCAGCTATTGGCTGGCGACGAAAACTAACTGCAGATTTTGATTGTATCAGTAACTTTAATCTTATGTCTCTCTCTTTGCTTTTTTTTTTGGTTCCTTTTCAATTGTTGGTATTTTTAGCATACGGTACCGTACGAAAAATGGTACTAAATTAGGTTACTAAATCATGCCTTGTAAATCGAATTCTAGTTTCCTATGAAGCCAATGCAATTGTTTCTGGTATTTATCAAAGGAAAATTTATCTACCCTTTTGTGACTAGAAGATTATTTGGTTTGTGTTTTTGGTGTTACAGAAAATTAGTTAATTGAGAATGTTCTATTAGTATGAAAATGAAATGGAAAATTTAATGTTTATGTTTAAACGTGTTTCGGGCGAATGATTTGAGAATGAGATCGATTTGAAAATATAAACGACAGGTTGCATATCCAAAAGTAATCGATAACTTCATAAGAAACCGAAAAAGAATTACAAGTGAAGTGTTATAACCTACATTCCTACAACATATACAAAATTGTTAATACGAGAGATTGTTTACAAATACGTGCTTTTCCATCCTCATTGATACACTTGTCCCGGAAAAAAAATTGCATCCACATTCGAATTTGCCGTCACCGACTTCTGAATTTGAGACAATGTAATACTTCCAAGTTGATAAGAAATGGTAATGCATGTTATATTTTGCCTTCGTATTTTAATAAGGCCTCGTTTGGTTGCCAAGATATAATTAGCCAAGATGAGATTAAATAATCTAATGAAAACCCAATTGTTTTATGTTTTATTGGTGCATCATATTTTGGCTACCAATAATCCATGCAAGAACAAGAACCATGCTTGAAATGGTGAAACCGATGCCGATCCCTAATCACAATCTCACGATCAAAAGCTTCGGATACAAGTTTCGCCGCCGCATGGCAATCCCCGCATATTCTCAAATTCTTGATTATTCTTATCGGTGCGGGCCCACTAGTCGCAAAAAGGCCAAACGCAATTGCAAGCTTCTCACTATGCCTAGACAGATTCGTTTCTTTCTCCTCTTCATCTATATCAAGCAAAACCTCACCCACACCAGGCGTATACCCCAATCTCTTCAATCTCCGCCCCATCTCCGCCAGCATCCCGTCAATCTCCTCCATCCGTGGGTGCGATTTATCTCCGGCAAGAAACTCATGCACAACACCATCCGCTTCGATCACACTGCAACCCGGAGTTTTCACCACACCGTGCTGACTCATCATCCCTCTTATCTCCATCACGTTTTCCCAATTACCTTTCGAAGCGTATATGTTCGACAAAAGAACGTGAAACCCATCATGCTCCGGCTCGAGTTGAATGAGCTTCCTCCCTATTCTCTCTCCCGTTTCTTTATCACCGTGTTTCTTGCACGCTCCAATCAGAGCGCCCCATGTGGCAACATCTGGTGCCATTGGCATAGTGTTGATCACTTCCTCTGCTGCCTTAACCAGCCCCGATCTTCCAAGAAGATCCACTAAACACCCGTAGTGCTTAATATTCGGTTCTATGTTATATTCATTCACCATCGAATCGAAATATCGCCGCCCTTCTTCGACTAAGCCCATATGCCTACAAGCACCAAGAACCGCTACAAACGTTATTTCGTTTGGCACAACTCTGCATTTCTTCATCTCCTCAAAAGTCTCGAGAGACTTTCCGACTTGCCCATTAATGGCAAATCCAAGAATTAGAGCATTCCATGAAGAAACTCCCTTTTCCTCCATTCCTTCGAAAACCTCTACCGCATTTTCGACACTCCCACATTTCATGTACATGTTAATAAGAGTTGTACCGAGGATTGTATTCACCTTCAGCCCGTTTTTACGTATGTAAGCGTCTAACCACTTGCCTTGCTCTAGGGCTGCAAGTTGAGTACAAGCTGAAACCACGCTCACCAAAGTGGTTTCGTCTGGCTTAACGCCTGCACACTGCATCTCGTGAAATAACGCTAAAGTCTCGGAAAATTTATCGAATTGGGCGTAACCTGATATCATTGAGCTCCACGAGACAACATCTTTCTCAGGCATTTTATCGAATAGTGCCCTTGCATTCTCGAGCATTCCACATTTGATGTATCCAGAAATCATCGAATTCCAAGATATTAAGTCCAAGTAACGACCGGTATTAAAGAGCTTCTTCGCAGAAAACACGTCCCCGCATATGGAGTACATGTGAATCAAAGCATTTTGCAGATTTACGTAAGTTTCGAAACCGACTTTTACAGCCAAACTATGAACTAATTCACCAGTTCGGATACTCGATAAATGCGAACAAGCAGAAAGAACGGCCACTATGACCACCTCATCCACACTAATCCCATCATTATACATAGTCAAAAACAGATCAAACGCTTCTTCGTACATCATGTTCTGCTCGTAACCCGAAATTAAAGCAGTCCAAGATACTAAATCCTTCTCCTCCATATCGTTAAACAATTGACGTGCCTCACTCACCCTGCCACACTTACCCAACAAAACAATCATAGAATTTGATGCAATGACATTTCTTCTAGGCATCATACCAAACAACAGCTTTGCCTCTTCCACACACCCGCCTAAAACATATCCAGCCAACATTGAATTCCAAGAAACCAAATCTCTAAGAGGACTTTCATCAAACACCTTTCGAGCATCACCAACGCGCCCACACACACTATACATATTTACCAAGTTGTTCACCACATAAACATCTCCCTCGAAACCCATTTTCACCACGTGACCGTGGAGCTCCCTCCCCTCAAACTCGGCGAAACCGACGGAGCAGCCTTGAATCAAGATTGGGTAGGTGTAATTATCAATGCATAAAAGGCCGTCCTTTATCATTGATTTGTACAGAAACATCGAATCCCGGGGCCTGTTTCGCTGCACGAAGGCTCTGAACATGGTGTTCCAAATGAACCCATTTGAATTCTGAACGTTGGTGAAGATCTTGTGGGAGTAATCGATGTGAACGAAGGTTGAGTCTGTGGAGAACTTGAGGATTCTGCTAGCAGCATAGGCGTCGTTGATTAGCCCAGTGCAGATCGTTTGGCATAAGACCTGATTGAAGAAATTGAGATTTCGGCATTGTAAGAAAAGAGTGTCCAAATCTGAGAGAGTTATTGTTGTTCTTGAAGTGGGTTTATAGTTAAGGGATGATTTAATGGCTGAACATGAAATTAACTTTCCCAGACTCATGTATGAAGTTCTTTATGCAAATGAAACAAGTACCGCCTAATCAACAATAAGAAGAGAGAGGGAGAGAGAGCATTCTAATTCAAATTCGCGCCAAACATTTCTTAATTTCTTGATGCGATATAACCGTAAAAGACCGCATAATTGGTACTTTGCACCCTTGAATCACATGTCATTGGTACTTATCATAAATGATGATGAACAAAGTTTTCAATACGCAGACATGGAATATTTATCATAAATGAAGAAGAAGCAATTATGGAATGCGATGAGAGAAAGTCGAAAGCTAGCTTTGGATGACGAGGAGCGTAGGCGATATGAACTTTTATATCCTATTCCTAGTACACTATTGTACTTATAAAATATGTCAATTAATTAATGTTATTTAATTGTAGGGCGTGCTAGTGGTACTTCCAAAGGCCAAACATCAGATGTGAAATGAGAAGTACTCTTTAAGCTTCAGCACAGGAGAAGGACCTACGAAGTATTCACGTGGGGTTGGTCCTTTCATGTTTCCCATCAAAACAAAAAAGTCTCAAACAATGGTTTTCTCCTCAAACATTCAAGCAGAATTGGTAATGCCGTTTCAAAGTGCTTTTTTATTTAATGTTATTTCGTTTCATGATGTTGATAGTGGACTTTATTATCAATCTGTGATAAATACTATTATTGAGGCGACGTCAAATCAGTAGTACATGTCTAGTTCATGAATGATGTGCTTAATTGGATTTGGCCCAAAAGGCCCAAATCAATCCAATTAATCATGACGGTCCAATTACCCTCTTTTACCAATAAACTATAATTCATTTTCCCACATTGGTATTTTACAAAAGTTTTATCTACTCATTCACCTATAAATAAGTGGTTCAATTCACATTTACAAAAGTTTTATCTACTCATTCACCTATAAATAAGTTGTTCAATTCACATAACAAGGTACACACTATTTAGGCAATTACTCAATATCATTTGTTTATATTGTGATAGTTTTCTAATTTAAGCGTCGGAGGATAATTGTCGGGCCAACCCCGGCATGTCTAGGGATGGCAAAAAAACCCGAATCGCTAGCTATCCGCGGGTATCCGCTTCGTTTAAAACCCGTTACCGAAACCATTAGGGTTTGGTAATGGTTTTGGTAAAAGAAAAGAAAACCGTTATGGTTTTGGTATGGTTCTAGTTTTACCTTTACGGTCATGGATACCCGACCATTTAATATATGAATACAAAAAATAATCTGGCAAAATTTTAAATAAAGTTGTAGACATCGAAATTTTGAGATAAATTACTAATTAATAACCAAAATAAATCGGTTATTAATTTAGGTCTCAAATTAAAGTCCATAATATATTTGGGCTTTAAAATGTCTGGCCCACTCTATAAGTCGAGAAACCCTAACCCTAGCTTGTGCCTATAAAAGAAGATCTTTGGTGCATCTAAAAAATCAGACTCACACAGACACATATCGAGCTCTCAAGCTCACGTCTCGAGCCTCCGCCTCGAATTCATAACATATTTGAATTCGTGGTGTTCGTGATAGGAAATCATATATATTTGATTCCTCGAATTCATAACATATTTAAATTCGAGATGTTCGTGATATGAAATCATATGTTCGATTCAAGAACAAGCTTTTAAGCCCTTGAATCAAATTAGAATAGGAGAGAAGAATCAGGGGAATTACGAAGATTGTAATCCGCTTTCGTTTGATGATAAATTGGCACGCTCGGTGGGACCATTTCCGCCCCTCATCTCTTCCTCTGATGTCAAAATTCATGTCCGTTCAACCATCCAATAGAGCGGCTAAGAAATCATTGCTGCTCGTGGTGAATATGGACTGCTGGGCCATTTTTTTTTTTGCAATATTTCGGATTTTTTTTTTGAGAATTGGGGTGATATTGTAATTATTTACAAAAATACAATAAAGCGTCGTTTAAAACGACGCGCTTTAACGGCCGTTGGATTGAGCTGAGATTGACGGCCAGATCTCCTATCTTGTCCTCCTAATCTGACGGCCAGGGATAGATCTCAAGATCTGACGGTCGCTAAAACGCGTCATTTTGAATGACGCGCTTTGACCTGTCAGATGGTCAAACGCGTCATTTAAAACTACGCGTTTTAGCGGCCGTCCGATTCTTCTCGATCTAACGGTCCTGATTTCGGCCGAATATATATATATATATATATATATATATATATATATATATATATATATATATATATATATATATATATATATATATATTGCTGCCTTGCTCCCTTCTTCCCAACACCGTAAGTTTTCTTCCTCTCCCTTTTTTATTTGTTAATTATTATTTATTATTGTTTAATTTTTTTTTTGAGTAATGTTTAATTTATATTTTAACAAATGTAGGTAATTTAATTAATTTCAGCAGGGTACTTATTGAGGTGATTTTTTTCACTCTTTCAATTATTATTATAGTTAAATAGAATTTTAACTATTAATATAATTTTGTTAAATTTTTATTAATAGTGGATTAATGAAATTTTGATCTAATAAATTATCAATTAATTTGGAGATAAATTATTTCTTGTATTGTTAAAATATATATAATTTATTATGAAATTCAAATTTTTATTGTTGTTTTTCGTTGTTATTTTTAGGTTAAACTTTAACTTATGGTGGATTTAAGAAGTAATGTTTGATTGTGTTTAATTTCTGAAATTTAAATTTTTTGTAATGGTTTAAATATGATACGAGTAGAATAATTAGTAGGATAAATTAATTAATTATTAGTGAGTTAGTGGATAAATTGGTAGAATTAGTCATGACATTAGAATAGGTATTACCTCAACAAGACCATAAATCGTCTTTTTTACCATTAATTTCTTAGTGCCATTAATTTTGACCATAAATCGTCTTTTTTACCATAATTAGGATTTAGATTTCAAATTCATGATTTCAAACCGTTCGAATTTATGGATGTTTGGTCAAAATTCAAAATCAATGACTTCAAAATTCTTTTTTTTTTCTTTTCAATTTATGAAAATTGTAAAATTACACTTTAGCCCCTCAAGTTTACATCAGTTTCACTTTTGATCCTATGTTTTAATAATTTAACATATTTTTATCATTTTTTTTTTAAATAATGTCTGAAATTTAAATTTTGGTGTGTTTTGATTGTTATAATTAGGTGAAATGTAATTTGTTGTGGATTGAGAAGGGATTTACGCTGCTAGCAAATAATAATTATTTGGAGGTATTTATTTGTTATATTGGACAAATATTATTATTTTTAATTGCTGAAATTTTAATTTTGTTTTTTATTGTTATAACTAGGTGGAAGCTTAATTTGTGGTGTTTTGAGAAGGGATTTTTGTAGCTAGCAAATAATAATATTTTGAAGGTAATTATTTGTTATATTGTACAAATGTAGTACAACTTGGAGCTATTTTTTCCCCCATTTTTAAATAATTGCTGAAATTTTTATTTTGATGGTCTTTTTATTATAAATAGGTGGAAGTTCAACTTGTGGTGGATTGAGTAGTGATTGTGGGTGCTAGCAAATCTACAATTATCTTTGAGGTAAATTAAATATTTTATTGGTTAATTTAAGTCTTACTTGAATGATAATTTTGCTAATTTATACAAATTGTTTGTTTTTAACTGGTTAGTGTTATATGAATATGTCGAAAAATTACGAGTTACACAATGTGTTTAGGATTTATAATATACAAATTAATAGTTTTGGAACTATCAAATTATAAAAAGAATTAGAAATTTTTAAATATTAATTGTTTGTTTTAACTGATTTATAATATAACATAAGTGTTTGTAGCTATAAAAAGAAATAGAAAATATTAAATATTTCGAAATAAAAATAATAATCTCAAAATATCAAAATATAGGGTTTTAATGGCAACTCCGGGTAGGAATACTGTCAAAGTTTTCGTGTACATAGGAGGCCAGATTGTTTATGATGGATTGTCAGTGAATTATGATCAATCTCATCATACAGTCGTACGAGTGAAACGCGATATATCTTTCTCAGACTTCTTGGCGAAAATATACTCACGTTGCCAAATAGATAGAAATGAATTTGTGTTATCGGTGTCGGGCAAAATATCACGATGATATCAAAATCAGTGGAGCGAGATAGTTTCTCAGATAACAAGTGATGATGATTTAGAAATCTATTTGCACCCGGATGAAGGAAACGATTCCATAGATGTTTATGTTGAGTCTCAGCCTTTATACAATCCTTTGATGCCTTCACAATTCACTACATCAGAGCCTCTCTACTCCCCTTCGAGACCTTCACAATTCAATACATCAGAACCTCTATATTCCCCTTCGAGACCTTCACAATTCAGTACATCAGAACCTCTCTACTCCCCTTCGAGACCTTCACAACATTTTGATTTGAATGATGCGTACAATTCATTTATGCAAACAAGTCCTGAGTTAGTTGCGGTTACACAAGGGTTTTCTAATATGGGTTTTGAAGCGGGGCCATCGAGGCATTCTTATCGAAATCTTGGGGTACATATTGGGGAATCAAGTGGCAAGAGAAATGCTCATGAAAATTTTGATCTTCCTAATGAAACTCGTCATTGTGATAATAATGATGACGATGATCCTTTCGGAGACGCACATGGGCCAAATGTTCGAAGCGACTCTGAACCCTCCGACCATGGAGAGGATGATGATAGTGGTGAAGAGAACAATGATGAGAATATCGAAGCCGTTGATGACGTTGTACAAACAATATCGCAGGCAGAAATTCCATCAACTTCCCATGTTCATGTCAGCAATCCATCATTTGCAGAACCTCCTACTCAGTTTTATGATCCACTTTCGTACTACTCTCTGTCATTTCCTGAAATCCCAGCCGATTCCATTGATGTTCCGTCGGGTATGTGGTCAAAATTTTATGATAGCACCAAAGGTACTCTCGAAAAGGGGATGGTTTTTGATAGTAAAGCAAGGGTCATTTCAGCCGTTAGAGACCACTCCATTCGATTTGCCAGAAGAGAGTTTAAAGTTATCGAAAGTACAAAAAGAACTTGGAAGGTTATCTGCAAACACGACACTGAAGCAAGACCTTGCAGATGGATCCATCTGCAAGTATTGTTCACCATTATGAAACAAACACCATAACGCAAATGTAAATGCCATAATCAAAAATTAATTTCCTACCGAAATAATTGACCCCTAATAAATTAGGGTCGATAAAATATCTTCAATTCTTCTGGATGTGAACTCATTGCCCCTTTGAGATTGCGTCTTCATGCTTGTTGCTGAGAGAAGTGAAAATTTGCTAAAAGGTTATTTAATTTATATTTTTGTGGGATAATTCTTAATTCAATAGAGAGACAATGGAGAAGAAGAAATCAAACCTGGGAATGAGAAGTGAGTTGCAACAGTACATCGAAATGAGACTACAAGCACAAGAGAAGAATAAACAAGAGAAGCAGTCACAAAGAAGGCCTAAGGAACAACATAAGAAAAAAGAAGAAAATGCTCGAATCAAAACATCATTCACACACATAAAACATAAAATAAACCAAATTGACCATGAACATGAACTTGAATATTCAACTTAGGGTTACCCTTTCAGCAAGTAGAAGAGCAGACAAGAATTCCACACCAAATTGACAAATCAAGGTAGTCAGCCAGAAGGTCTTCCTCTCCTACATGAGGTCAATCTATAAATGTAAATTTTAATTTACAATCTGCACAATAAGTATTGTCTCAAAACTATATGAAACTCTAGATAGGATAACCATACATATACAGTATGAAGAGAGAAAATAATTCAATACTTATAAAACAAGAAGTGCCACTTTGCCAAGTACATGGATCAAGAATCAAAGTTAATATGAATCTCTCACCAACATCTCCAAGTACGGTGGGATCAATAAAAAAAATACATTTACTACATTAAACCCAACCTTTAAATGTGTACATTAAAAAAAAATATTTTCTAGCTTCAGAACATATGTTACTCTTTCTTTTGTGTTCAAATGACCTATGTTTTCATATTCTGGCTTCCAAATCAAACACAAAGTTCACGAATAATACCTTTTAAATTTTAACAATAATTCTGATTGCTTCAGCCCATCTGTTAATCTATCTTTTCTTTCTCCAAATTTAGCTCAACCCTGTGAAAAAACAGAGCTACTAACAAATGAAAACCAGTTGACTAGTATTATAAATAATTGCTTTTCAAAACAAAAAAAAAAAGTATTATAAATAATTGAGGTGTAGTTTTTATTACTACCCAAACATCAAGATCAAAGAAAACCTGGTTCTCCAGTTCACTACTATGGCTTCTACTTAGTGGACAATGCACAATAATAACAAATAGGATTGATTACCTACAGTTGGTTGCTTATAATTTGTGAAAATGCCCAATTTAAAGAATATCTTGAAATAGAGGACATATTACAATGATTATGATTAAACAACATTAGAACTGAAAATTATAAGATAGAATTACATCAAAGAATAATTATCTCTTAACTAGCAACAGAAGAAATTTTTACTCCCTCGAAAGTAGACGAGGATAATAATTTTGCAATTAAGAGATATCAATTGTTTTATAGCGTGTGAAACTTCTTATTTATAAGAACCCCAAAATATATCCCTAATACATGAAATGCTGAAACAACACATACTAATTTTCTCTACAAAAAACAATACATAATCCTATCACAGATTCAAGATAAACACAAATACAAAAAAAATAGAACAAATGATTATCATCAAAAAAGAATCATAGACACGCAACACCATTAGTAAGTTTAGCATTATTGAACAAATGATTATCATCAAAAAATCATAGACACGCAACATCATTAGTAAGTTTAGCATTATTGAACAAATGATTATCATCAAAAACTGCTTCATATTATCAATTTTGTCATGCAAAAAGAAAGAGAAATAATTGAGATTGCCAAAAACGAAATGAGATCACATGGAGGTTAAAGTTGATTAAAGAAAATTAACATAGATGCAATATGAAAAAATATTATTCATTAGTCATTAGTAAAACAAATATAAGAACAATTTATCCATGCAAATTATGGCTATATAAAGAGATCAATACCATACCTGGCTATCTAAAAACTAATGATTGATTATGAATAATCAAGTGTTTTTTCATTGCTTTGGAATATCAACAACCACCTACTTGGAACAAATTGGGCAAACCAGTTATATGTAAATTATATGAGTAAACACAGAATGCTCATTGCAATAAACACCCTTTCGTATACAAGATTGTTAGCAAAATTATGACTTGCACTTATTACAAACAAGAGAAGCTTAGTGACTTATTTATTGATATAAACACATCTACTCGTAGAACCTATAGAGTAAAAATGTTTATATGGCAGGGTAATTTTTCTATGACGTCGTTTGTACTTCATTTGGCAAACTATGCATCTTTTTAACCCAAAATGTACTAAAAATTGGAGATCATATGGCAATTCAAAAATATCAAATAGCAATACTCAAGCTACTGTACGACTTTATGATAAACTCATTATGTTCAAAAGTTAAAGATAATACTATGACGTTTTGGGGAAAAATTATATCTAGAGTATCTATTTGAATATCCAATTTGAAACAAAAAGCAAAATTAAGAAGAAACATAAACTGCTAAGTTCACAACAATATCGAACACAAAAGACTTATATCTTCCTTATAATGATCAACAAAAACTTAACCACCTGGACAACTAAAGTTAGACATAAAAAGAGGAAAAAATTACAAATATTGGTTAAATCTAATTTAAAAAGACCTAACAAATTGCAAGATTCCAATTTAAATCAACCATCAAAGAAACCATGAAATAAATTTCTACAAATAAGTTATTAGTTTAATTTTGAGATCAGAACAAATCTAGGGCTTTTCAGCAAAATCCAAACATATGATTAGAGTGTGAAGGGAAAACGATAGAGAACGGGAGAAGAGGGAGAGAGAGAGAGAGAGAGAGAGAGAGAGAGAGAGAGAGAGAGAGAGAGAGAGAGAGAGAGAGAGAGAGAGAGAGAGAGAGAGAGAGAGAGAAAGAGAGAGAGAGAGAGAGAGAGAGAGAGGGAGAACGAGATCGAGTGATTACCTGAAACGATGAAGGGCCTAGTGGTTGTGGATCCATCGGCGTCGGTGGTTACGGAGACGAACAAGTGAGTCGCAAATTAGGCAGAGAATAAGTTCTCTTTTTCATCAAAGGCACCGAATAGTTTAGAACATCTGATACGTTATTATGATTGTAAAATTTAATTATTTATTTACTTCTCCTTTTTTTATTTATTTATGTGCACAAATATTCAACATAAATAAATTATTACAATAATATTTAACTCTAATGGAATATTTATATATTTCTAACGGATAAATCCGTTATAAAAAATATAAATTACACATAAATGACTTATTATTAACAGTAACGGATAAATGTTATTTCTAACGGATGTTATCGGTTATAATTTTCTAACGGAAATATCCGTTAGAAATTGGAAAATAGTAGTGTTAGGAAAACCTCTATTTGGTGTAGTGGGAGGCTAAGAGCATCAAGAATTGGGGACCTTGTTTGGGATTCCTTGCTCATGTAATAAGTGGACCTTGTTTGGGATTCCTTGCTCTCATGTGCAACATGTATGTCGTGTTTTTCGTTTGGATGCCGAAACTTTGGTTGCCGAGTACTACAGTGTTAGAAACCATAAGAACACATATAGTGGCGTGTTTCACCCTTTGCTGCCTGAAATGTGCTGGGAGGATGCAAATTTTGAGCTATTTCACGATGTTACCCTACGGAAAGCTACACGACGGGGTAGGCCAGAAAGTACTCGTATTCGTAACGAAATGGACCGACCTCAAGCGCGTGCTAGAAGAAAATCTCGGGCAACACAAGAATCACACTAGTTATTTTATGTGCTATGTTATGTTATGTTATGTCGATCTTATGTTATGTTGCGTTTGTTATATTATGTTGCGTTTGTTATGTTATCTTATGTAATGTATGTTATGTTATAATCATGATCATAATCATTGA
>NW_012192880.1:285892-343752 GCF_000504015.1 Erythranthe guttata
AATAATAATAATAATAATAATAATAATAATAATAATAATAATAATAATAATAATAATAATAATAATAATAATAATAATAATAATAATAATAATAATAATAATAATAATAATAATAATAATAATAATAATAATACTAATAAGTTTCATCTTATGTGCTTTCACATGAACTTGAAACAGGATTGAAATGGAGAACGCTGTATACGGTCCCCGAGATCCCTCACTTCTGTATCTTCAGAATGATCATAGATCAAGTGTTCTGACGGAGTCTAATATGGATACGAGCATACGAGTTAGACGAAGTGATCATGGGATATGGAGTGTCTTTCATAGGCCGCACAACCCTCATCCTCATCCTCGGGTGTTATCTTATTTGGTCCAGATGAAGTTATATGGTGTATATCGATGTCGACGTATGCAAGCAGATTGGGGACTTATCACTGCATTAGTAGAGAGATGGCGCCAGGAGACTCACACATTTCACTTGCGTGTAGGGGAGGTGACAGTCACCCTACAAGACGTGGCGTTGATATACGGACTACCGGTTGACGGACGTCCGTTCATAGGAGTTGATACTCATCGTAGGACTCGTGAGTGGCAGCAGTATTGTATGACATGGCTGGGATTTACACCGGATTCATCAAAGATAAAAGGATCGAAGTTGAGCGTCAAAGCCCTTAGTGAATATTTAATCAATAATCCCGTTCTTGATAATAGTACATATGGGCATCTTATTCATTACACTCGAGGGATTGCTTTTCTCATAGTAGGGGGGATTATGTGTCCCGATCACACTGGCGACTCTATTCCGTTGATGTATTTGAGACATTTAGAGGATCTTGATGCTGTCAATACATATAGTTGGGGTAGTTGTACTCTAGCAGTCCTCTACCACGAGTTGTGCAAAGCATCGAAGATATCTGCAAAAGAAATCAGTGGTCCTGTTCAATTATTACAGGTAACATATGAATTACTTATATAATTTAGTACATTAATACATTTAATTTGCAGTTTATATTATAAAAAATTATACTCTTGTATTATTTAACAGATATGGGCATGGATGCGGATTCCTCCATCAAGGCCCATACCTACTCTGACAAAATGGGGCACAACACTTGAGTATGCAGGATATGAGTTTCCCGTACCACCTTACGGTGCACGGTAATAAAACACTTAATTACTTAGATTTTTTTCTAAAATTTTCTAAATAAAACCTTTTATTTTTGTCATTTTGAATTTCTTTATTTTTTTCTTACAACAATATAATATGATTTTAAACCTTATCTTTATTATTATCTTTAGTTTAATATATAATAATATATCACCGGTGGACCAACCATGTCAGCTTCATTGAGACTGGTGCACATGTTCTTCGTATTTTTAGGATGATGTTGGATCAGATGCTCCCAGATCAGTTTATATGGATGCCATATGATATGGATGATCCGGAGTATCAGGCTGTAGCTGGTGATTCGGATATCACATGTTCAGGTATATGGGTATCGAGAGTCCCCCTGATATGCTACGCAATTGTGGAGATGCATCGACCAGACAGAGTAGTACGTCAGTTCGGGATGGTACAACCCATACCTGAACCTCCTGAAAATACTGAGACGGATTTCCGGATGCACGTCAATGATAACCGTACAGGTGCTACCAACCGAGACTAGAGTCTTACACATGTTTCGCATGTTACCGCTTGGGATAATAGGCTCAATTATATTATTGATTATCCATATGCCAGTGACAGTCAGACTACAGAAGATGGTTATTTTGAGTGGTATGAACTGCACACCCGCCGTTTCATATCACCGATTACCCCATTTGATCGTACAGGATTTCAGGTTGGAGGTCAGATTTCAATGGATACAGTGGTACGTATTCAAATTTATTTATTATAAAATTTTGTGTATTATATAATTTTTATTAACGTATGTCTTCTAAAAATAAAATATTTCTTATTACTTATTTCAGATTCAACATCTTCGATCGTTGATTGTTTCTGTTGATGGCGGAGACATGCCTCGGGATGGCTATCGTTCGTATTTACCGACTCTCAGAACATGTCTTAATGTCTTAGAGTCTCGACACGGACCTTCAGATAGGCCTCAATCTGAGATGCCTTATACTCAGACTCACCCTCAGACTCAGACTCAGATACCACTGTCTCAAATGCCTCAGTCACAGACTCAGATGTATGCTGGCGAGGCAGGAACTTCTTCTCGTGCATATTATCCGGCATTCGATAATTATACAGATCCTAGATCACACAGGCATCCATCTGGTATGTTTAGTACCTTTGATTTTATTTCTAATACTATCTACAACTGTGAGTATAATTATAATCTCGTTGATGCAGATCCGTACACCCCATACCCCTACTTTAATCCGAATATGAATTCGGAAGACCCAGTTCATTTGGGGTCTACGCATCAGTTTTCGTCTTCGCGACCGGTAGATCATCAGATCACACCTATTCCTTATTCTCAATCCGCAAATTCTTCAAGTGATGAGGATGAACAAATTGGTAGAGGGCACAGGACTAGAAGGCCCCCAAGATGTGGCACCGGAGGTCACCGTCATTGGTGATATTATTATTGTAGTTTATGTTGGTTATTTATTAAAACTTTTTAGTATTTTAGTTATTCAATAAAAAACAAATTAAATAAACTTAATGATTTAGAGACAAAAAATATTTCCCAATAATTAGGCATTTTATTATTATTTAATAAAATATGGAAATCAGACGGAATGGATCGGAAATGCCTTTTTTGGAAATTTTTCAATTTTTTCGGAAGTTAAAAATAGGTTCCAATTTCCGTTCCAAAAAAATCGGAATTTCAAAATCCATTCCAATTTCGGAATACCTCGGAATCGACGGAATTTCGGAATTTTCGGAATTGCATTAATTCTTAATGTTTTGTTCCAAAATCAGAAATAATGGTAATTTTTAGTACGATAAAGCCTTGTGGCCAGAATCTGGCCGGCCAAAAAGGCTAATTCTGTAAATTTAGTGAAAAAGTATTATGTTCAATTACTATGCTATCCTTTAGAATCACGATTAACTATTCCAATTATCAATTAGACACATAATTGTTGTAATTAGTAAAAAAGTGATCATATAAAAAAAATCAATTTATCATATTTCTAGAGAATTAAATTCGTACAATGTTTATTCTAAAATTAAATCTTCAAGAAATTGTCTATTTTATAATTAATCGAGATGTTAACTTAAATGTTGATCTTAAGATCTAACAAAAATTAGAAATTTCACAAAGTTCATATTAAAAAAATATATTAAGTAGATAATTATAATAATGTAAAATATGATTCTTATCATAATTGTCATATCAATAATAACATTAATAATCTACAAACAAAACTAATATAACTTGATATATTTACTCAATACTAATCCAATAATATGATATGATTGTACCTTATTTGTTTTTGAATTTTTCATGAAATATCTTCTATACATGTCTGATAATAAAATTGTATGAACTAGAATACTTAGAATTTTATAAAATATATACTTAACCTACGTACACTTCAAAATTATATATATATACTTCGATATTTAGAAATATACCCATAGAGATTTATATATTTTATGAGTGATCTCATCTCTCTATATATATATATATATATATATATATATATATATATATATATATATATATATATATATATATATATATATATATATATATATATATATATATATATATATATATATATATATATATATATATATATATATATATGTATATATATACACATATGTGTATTGTTTGTGCGTGCGTGTGTGACTAATGTTAATAAAATGATGTTGTAGAGGAGATACCTGGCATGCCTTTCACAGAGAGTAGACCCTTTGTCCAAAACAAAGCTGAAAGAACCAAATAACTTTTAAGACATACAATTCAAGAAATTGAACTTAATTAAAATGTGAAATGTAGTTTTATTACCTGTACTCGTCACTAACCCCATAAGCAAAAACAATATCCTTAAACTCCTCCAATACAGCGGCGGCGCATGAATTCATTAGATTTAGAGCTTGTGCATCGTTTGGCTTCTCAAATTGATGAACATCAGAAAAGCTACCATAAATTCCCCGAAAATTGCAAACCAACGGATTGATATTAGTAATATGAAAACAACATTAATCTGCGTCGGCACAAAACAAATTATTTGCAATATTAGATTTGGATATTTACCTGTGAAAATGGCAACCATCGATTCGAACAACAATCCAAGTGGACGGCATCAACCGGCTCTCGTGTTGGAAAGACTTTACATACTCGGATTTGGTTTTGCTTAAATCTTCAGTAAATTGACCCAACTCCTTCACAAGACACAACTGGTTGTTCCAGAACCTTCTAGAAGCAATATTTTCTGAATAAACTCTTGTGAACTTCCTCTTGCATCTTTTTACTGCACTGCCATCCTCTTTGTACTTCACTATATCTTCAACCTACTCACAACAACGAGATATTTAACATAGTTGATGTTATATTAACCACTTGATAACCATAATCAATCAGCTTAGACGAAATGTGAAGCTACCCCTATTTTCGGCGATAATGAGTAACATTAAAAAAAAAAATAAAAAAAAATAAAACCTACCGTTCTCAGAGAACAAGTCCCTTGGCGAAATATTTCCGGGATGTCTTTCTTGTAATTGATGTTAAAACTCTGGTAGAGTAATTCATTTCTGTCTTGCTTCAGAGAGCCCTAAAAACATCAACAACGAGTTATTTTCAGCGGCTGCAAAATAATGATCTCAAAGAAACGTATAGGCAAAATAAACAAGAGCACGTCTTGAAAGAGAATAGAAATTGTACATTTCATTTCACATTGTGTATATGGACGATATGTAGTGTTAATAAAACTAGAGTTTTCCTCTCAAATCAAGGACTGCTGATTTGCAGTTTATTGCAGAGCAGATCATCAAGGCGGTCGATGTACATAGAATTTCATCCTAAAAACTCTTCAATGTAATTAGAAGGTAAGTAGATAGACAAATAGCATGTTCAAAGAATACAAATTTACCTTCAGCATTTCTTCCGCTTCGTTTTCAGGCTTTCCACTCTTAATCAGCTGCCAGAAACAAGTGTCGTACTGGTTATTTAAGTGACCTGCCAAAAGAATAACGAGTTTCAATTTCTCAATTTAAAACGAATTTTAAACAGTTTCTTCAATGTAGAAGATAAATGGCCATTACTCGTTATACAATGTACAGACTACAACAGAGTAATTCTAATCCTATGTACCCGACATGAAGATTTAGAGATTTAACACATTGATTAGATACACCGAGATTATCTCCATACAAGATAAAAATTAGATGCATCAGGGGAAATAGTCGAAAACTAGCTTACACTCAGATTGTCTCCATAAAAGATACGATTGAAGAACCTCGATTGAAGCACAGCCAATAACTCGTGATCGAAACGAAGGGGCATATCTTAAGTCCTTTTGAGGGAATTGTGCTTTCCACTTGTTGACGTAAACAGATGTGAAGAAAGATACAATGAGGGAGTGTATCTTGCTGCAAAGAAATACAATTTGATGTCATGCTAATAAATTTATCAGTTCTATAATTTTTTTAAAGATTAAAATAAATCTTTAAAAAACACTTATTTACATTTTAAACACTAGTTATCTATTTTTCTTTACTTGTCAGGTCAACCCACAAATATTATGTTATCATGTCTTATCTTGCCTTTTAGAGAACTTTTTTGTTAGACGTGCCGGGGTCCGATAAAATAATTGGATTTTCATTCAATTATTTAATCTTATCTTGACTAATTTTATCTTGGCAACCAAACGAGGCCTAACAATCTAACTAATAGGATTACAATTAAGATATCACCCCGTGGAACTCCTTGGGTAATATAGTATTAAAGTGACAAAATGTATTCTTATAAATAAGTGTTTGAAAGTTTCGTGTCGTAGCAAACACCATTAAAAACCGGTAACTGGTAAATAAAGGCAGCTGTAACCAAGTGCTATGAATCAACAAGCATACTAATCGAATTATTACAATTTATAATTTATATGTACGACACTGCCTGTTCCGGAAAAAAAATTGTGGAAATTGTAATAAACGGAACACGAACCTGGCACGGCGCTGGTAAAATTTTGTCGTTTTTTTTAATACGAAACTGCAAATACAACAAAATATCATACAGCAAACCTAAAAGACACATAATTTAGTTGATTAATTTAAGATAAGATTATTTTTTTACCTGTACTCATCACTGAAGCCATAAGAGAATATAATATCTGGGAACTTCTCTAAGACGGCGTCTGCACACAAATTCATCAATTCCAATGCTTTCATATCGTTTGGTTTCTCAAACTCGTGAAATTTAGAAAATCTAATCCAACAAAAAAAAAAAAGGTCAGATGAAATTTAAAAATGTGCGTCAAATAAATTAGAATGAAAATGGATTTATTACCTGCAGAAATTACGGCCGTCGATACGAACAATGATGATATTGGGCAACATGATCTCATCCTCCACCTCAAATGATCTTACATACTCGTACTTGCTGTTCGCCATTTCAATAATTTAAACCCCAAATTCAAGTTCAAAAATGTCTGAACGATCACCGAAACCCTTCTCCGAAGCGAATTTAGGCCGCCGCTTCTGAAATTTCAATAGAATTGGACAACAAATTTCCTATTTGGAAACGAGTTCCTCTCTCACGAATCGCACCGTCCGCCGTCGTTACCACGTGGCGGTCACTGTCGCCGGAGAACTTTTAGCGGCGCCGGAACTGTTGTTTTCAATTAAGCTTCAATTTTTACCGGCATTAAATAGTTGTTGAGTAGTTTTGAGTTTTGAGTGGAGAGTGAGTGTTTAAAAACCCTCGATGGCGGTAACCTAGAAGATTTGCTTCGTCACTTCTTCAACAGAGAGAGGGGTGGGCGTCGGATCGGTGAGTCGATAGCATACCCGGTTATTCTTATATGGGCCGGGCCGCCTATTTTTATGGGTTAACTGCAAAAAATCCCCTAAACTTTGGACGTTTTTGCCTTTACCCCTGAACGGAAAAAAGTTGCACGAGCATACCTCAACTTACGTATTTTTAGCACCGATTAAGAAATAGTCCATTTTTGGACATTTCTGGCCGGAATCAAAATCACGTGCCTTGCACGTGAATATAGCAGGGGTAAAATAGTATTTTCCCCTTAACCCCCCTTTCTATCTCACGTTTATTCTTCTTCACTGTTATTATTCACTCACAGCAGTTTTTTCCCCTTTACGAAATATTTAGGGTTTTTCTATCTCTGCTAAATTGGGTCGATTTCTGTCCGCTCCTGAAGTGCAAGATGGTATGGAGGTTGCGACAAGCCAGTAGTGATGTTCCAGATTACGGTATGATGTTTGATTTGTTGATTTCCATGTCTTATTATAACTTTTGAAAAGAACCAATTTTTTATGTTGGGTTGTCGAGTTTAGGTCGAAAACGACAATGAAAATAGAGTATAATACTAAAGTGCCCAGTTTTTTAATGGTTTAAAGCATATGGAAACAAGACATTCTTGGTCTTTGTCTGCTATTGATTTTTTTTCAAGTTCTGGACCACTTTGTGGGCCATTTTTATTTATTTATTATTGTTTAATCAATTTTTTTATTTACAGTTGTTGACTTAGTTATTTGTTGTTGTGTTTTATAATCCAGGTCCTAATAGTGAACACTTCACAATCAAAATGTATCATTCCGGCAAGTTTCTAAACCTCAGTGGAAGGTGTTATTTGGCTGGAGATATTCACTTCTTCGATTACTGCTCAGTGGATGAAATTTCTATGATAGAGCTTACTGAGATGGCCAAGGAGTTAGATTTGAAAGATGTAGTTGGGTTCCTCCACAGTAGACATGGGTGTGATGATTTAGTTTTGCTACAAGACGATAGTGATACATTGAATTTAGGGCACTTTCTTGATGAGGAAAGGGTGGCTGCAATTTATGTTCAACATCAAAGCGTTGAAGAGTCAGGCAATGAGAATTTGGGTGAGTCATCTGCACAATTTCCAGAAGTAAATGAACCAGTTGGTTATGCACGAGATGATGATGAGCCTGATGTGTATGAAAATGCTAGTGATGCCTCAGATTCTGATAGTGTGCCTGAGTTGAACCATTTTGATGATGGTTTGATTGATATGAATGACAGTGGAGGCAGTGATGTGCAATCCCTTGGGGAGGATTCAGAATATAGTGATTTCTTGGTTGACAGTGAATGGTTTGAATCTGATGATGATGTTGACTATGATGACTATGTTGACTTCAGTGTAGAATGGGGTGGCTTAAGTGATAAACCATCAGCAGACAGTCCAACTGTCAAAAGACCACTAGAAGATCTAAGAGACTAAATAAAGTGGTTCATGAAGAGGTGGCATTCACTAAAAAAAAAAACCAATTCACACATCATAAGTTCCCTGTTTTCAACCCTACAGTGGACATGGTCAATCCTCAATTTCAACTTGGTCTCTGCTTCTCTGATATGAACACTTTCAGGGATGCTGTGAAACAACATGCTGTTATAAATGGCAGAGACATTAAGTTCTCAAAGAATGAGAAAAACAGAGTTCAAGCAGTATGCAAACATGAAAGTTGTCCTTGGAATGTTTATGCATCAAATATGAGAGGTGAGGCCACCCTACAAATTAAAACCATCCATGCAGTCCATGAGTGTAATAGAAAAGAGAAAGTTGCTTGTGCTACTTCTAGTTGGTTGGCCAACAAGTATCAGGACAAATTAAGAAGTGATCCAAACTGGCCAGTTGACTCAATGATGAGTGTTGCTCAGAAGGACTGTAAGCTGTTGTTCAGTAGACACCAAGTGTATAGGGCCAAAAAAAAGGCTACAGAAATGAACACTGGCTCAAGTGTGGAACAATATGGGCTTGTTTGGAGATATGCTGAAGAAATAAGAAGATGTAGTCCTAACACCACAATTAGAATCAAGACCAGAGATGATGGAGGCAAGCTGAAGTTCAAAAGAATCTACTTATGTTGGGGAGCACTGAAGCAGGGCTTTCTAGAGGGGTGTAGACCCATAATTTTTCTTGATGGTTGCCACCTGAAGTCCTCTTATGGGGGGATTTTATTATCTGCTGTGGGGATAGATGCCAATAATGGTATCTATCCATTTGCTTATGCAGTTGTTGAGAAGGAGAAGAAAGATTCATGGGTGTGGTTTATGGAGCTGTTGAAAACAGATTTGGAGATAGAAAACTGTGGTCTATGGACTATTATGAGTGACAAACAGAAGGGATTGGTTGATGCAGTTGATATGGTGATGCCTAACTGTGAGCACAGATTATGTGTGATGCATTTGTATTGCAACTTCAAGCTCTCACACAGAGGATTAGCTCTGAAAAATATCTTGTGGCAAGCTGCAAGGGCTTCAAGAGTTGCTGACTTTGACAAAGTATTGAGGGAGTTGGCTGCAAAAGACAAAAAAAGCATTTCAATGGCTTGCCAAAAGGCCAGCAGCACACTGGTCTAGAGCATATTTCAGTTGCAATTCCAAGTGTGACACTCTGCTGAATAACATGTGTGAAAGTTTCAATGCCTTGATTTTAAGGCCTAGGACTCTGTCCATAATTGACATGTTAGAAGCTATTAGGATGATTTTGATGAAAAGGATTCATGTGAAGAGGGATAAAATGGCCAAATACAGAGGGAAAATATGTCCTAATATCCAAAAGCAGCTGGATGTTTCAAAAGAGAAAGCAATGGAGTTTATTGCACACTGGAATGGGAAGGATCAAGTTGGCCACAATCAGGAAAGCCTAAATTGCTTCCCCCTGACATTGAAAAGATGCCAGGAAGACCAAATCTAAACACTAGAAGAAAACAACCTGGTGAAGCTAATGGGCCAAAGGATATACCAGCAGCAACTAGCAAAGGCATAGCAAAGATTGGAAAGCTGGGCAGGCAAGGTGTGATTATGACATGCAACCACTGTCAAGAAAAGAGACATAATGCAAAGGGATGTCCATTGAGGAAAGCTAGTGGAATTGGCCAAGTACCAACCACCACCAAAAGAAAGGTATGAGCCTTACATTTATTAAGTATTTTCAGTATTTTTTTATGTGACTTTATTTGTAATTATATACTGTTATGAGCTTGTAGAGAAAAGAAAAGAAGACTGATGTTGGAACTAGTGGAGTTGAATCTTTTATGCCTACTGCAACAAAATCAAGTGGAGTTGAAACTGTTAAGCCTACAGTTGTTCCAACAAGAACAAAGTTACCAGTCACCAGAAGAGGAAGAGGCAAGAGACCAGTGGATAAGGTAATTGTAATGATTTAATAGATTATTCTTATTGAGGTACAATTAGTCTACCATTATACCATTAATACTTTTGCCTAATAGGTTCAAGGTGGACTAAGATTACTTGATGAAGAGGATGATGAAATGCATATACCTACAGTAAGTCTACCATCATAGGGCAAGTTGTAAGATATTGAATTATGTTAATCTTGATTTACTCTATAATTTTGCAGTTTCAAAGCACATTTGGGAGTGATTTACAGTTTGAAAACAATACTGAGAGTGATTTGCAGATTGACCTTGATTTAATTGATGAAGTGTATGCTGAATTGAAAATGCCTCCAGTAAGTGTGTGCTGAATTGTAAAATAGATGATTTTGACTACATGATTTTGACTTATTGTATATTTTTGCAGGCTGAAAACAATGATGTCAATAAAATGCAAAATGAGAGTGAAGTGCATATTGAAAGCAATGTTGAGATTGAAGAGAATGCTCCAACTAAAAGAACATGCAAGAAGAAACAATCACAGCCACCTACAAAAGGGCCCAACAAGAGTCTGGGGATACCCAAAGCAAGAACACCAAGGAGACCATTTTTTTCCTCAAAGAATGCAGCCCCAAGTACACTTGAAAGCAGTCAACAATCACAGCCACCTGTTCAATCAAAAAATGCAAGTGACAAAGGCAAGGCTGTAGTTGGAAGCACTCAACAATCAAGAAATTCAAATGTTACAGACAAGAGTGCAGTTGGAAGCAATTTCAAGCACTCAAAAATCTTGTCAAGTAGCCAGCAGTCTTATCCATTGACTCATTTTCAGCCAATGAAGGCAATGATGATAGACATATACAACAAGAAGCTCACAATGCCAAGCACCCAACAATCAAACACCTAAACCAAAAAATCATCCATTTATTTTGTCTGATTTGTTTTTTTGAATTAAACTTGCTTTTTGTGGATCCACTAGGTGGATGAAACCTGCATCGTTTGGATTAAACTTGTGTTATTTTGTAGTCATCATGATTTGTAGAATTTTTGTATGGATTAAACATGTGTTATTTTGTATGGATTAAACTTGTTTTTCTCTATTACATTATGTTGATGTTTCTGAATTGAGTACATAGCAACACAAAGAAGTCATTTTTTTTAAGAACAAAACAGACAACTAAATTTCATTAAGAACAAAATAGACATACAAATAGAGTGCTCAAATTGACAATTAAATTTCATTAATTCATTAGAAACAGCCATTACATCAAAACTAACCATTTTCTAACAGAAAAACAGAGTACTCCAAACACTCAAATACATAACCACTATATCACTTTACAGAAAACAAGACACAATTAACGATGAAACAAACATTCCAATCCACAGCCATTTTTTCATTTCTTGTTTCTTCTTCAGGTCCTCTTCAAGCTTGTTGATCCTACGAAGCAAACCAGGTATGATCTGACGAGCTCTTTCACACATAGGTGGATCAATCCAAGCAAAATAGTAACAACCCCCAACTTGCTAAAAAAAGAGAACAAATTCAGAAGAAAAAAGAATGAATATAGATGTCTTGCGAAATCAAAATCAGAAGAAAAAAGAAGAAACTTTACCCGATATTTTTCACACGTGGAGTATCTCCTTCCTGGGTTGAGGTCAGTCCATGAAGTTTTCATGGTTAGCTTTCTTCCACAGTGGCATGTTAAATCCATTCACGAATTGGGACTGAAATCGCGTGCGAGAAGAGGGAAAAGGGGGAAGAAGGGAGATGCAGGTTCTTAATTTAGGGCAAAATTGTGTTAAAAAGGGGGGGGGGGGGGGGAGAGAGAAATGGAGGGAAAATAAGAAGAAGAATTAGCGGGAGATAGAAAAGGGGGTTGAGGGGAAAATACTATTTTACCCCTGCTATATTCACGTGCAAGGCACGTGATTTTGATTCCGGCCAGAAATGTCCAAAAATGGACTATTTCTTAATCGGTGCTAAAAATACGTAAGTTGAGGTATGCTCGTGCAACTTTTTTCCGTTCAGGGGGTAAAGCGCAAAAACTTCCAAAGTTTAGGGGATTTTTTGCAGTTAACCCTATTTTTATTTTAATACCCCACTTATTTCTCACTTTAATGTCCGGTTAAATAAAAGGGTTTATTTGACAAAACTCCCTTGTGAGACACTCCTCCCGGAGTCCAAAAAGAAATCGCATTTTTAAGATAAATCCAAAATATTTTTAATTAATAAAAAATAATATAATTTCACTATTATACCCTCTTCCTATTTACCATATACCTATTATTTGATATTAATTTATAATTATAATCTCCACCCAAATTCACAAACTCATCCAACCTATTTCATCTCTCGTCTATTTATTTTTCTCGGTTTCTCCCAGACCTCTCTCCGCCGCGCCATCTCTTCACTCTCCGTCGCAGTCGCCCCCTTCCTCTCTCTGCACCGCTCATCGTGCAATCTATGTGCGGTGGTAAAAAACCAAAGCAACGGATGTGGTCTTTCTCCTTCAGCAATCGTGCGCTAATTAGGATTTTCTATGATTTGAAAACAGGGATTAAGACTCCATTAGTAATGACCTGTCGTCGGTAAGTTCATCAATTTATTTATTGGTTTTTCAAAATCCTATCTCTTTTTGTTCTCTGAATTGGAAAATGGGGCCAGTACAAAATATAAACCCTAGTGCCTTTTCAATTAAAGATGTTATAATTAATTAATTATGTTATAATTACAAAATTTTATCTCTTTTTGTTTTCTTTTTGAAATCACTTTATAAGTTATGATTTCCTTAATCTTCAACTCTTGGTTATTTTTTCTTAACTGTTTTTTTTCTTTCTATAGTTGATTTTGGAGTATGCTTGTTCACATATGCTTGCCACAGAGTGGTTTTCACATAATTTGTGACTGGATTTCAGTATCGTATTTTCAGTAGACAATTACTTTGATAGTTGATTTATAGATAGATGAATATGTTTGTTATTGTTTAATTTTGTTAATTTTCTGGATTTATTAAAAAAAAAAAAAAAATTGGATTAGTAATTATGTTTTGGTAGTAGACCTTATTAAGTAGAACACATGTAATTTTCTAAGTTGCTTTCATATTTGAAATTAATGATTTTGATAATATATTACTGTAATTATTCGAGTCAAGATAATTAGTGATTTTAATAATACATTGTTGTAATTACCATTCCCAAGATAGTGTGTTATATGGATACGCACAGTAGTACTTTATACAGGTGTAATTGTATGAATATGCTGTTTTTTTGGATCTTACACATAAAATTTATGGAATTGATCAATAATATATTTTGGCACATAAAAACCTCAGTGACCACATTTCCATATACAAGTTTTGTGATCCATCTAGCAGTTGTAGATTTAAAACTACTTGTGGATTCAAAACCACTTGTGGATTTAATACGAATTTTTAATTCGATGTTTATATAGTTGTGTATACAGAGTGGTTTTCAATGTTTAAATGGTTGTTTATACATAGTGGTTTTCATGTTAATATAATTGTGTGTACATAGTGGTTTTCATGTTTTTATAGTTGTTTTATACAAAGTGATTTTCATGTTTATATAGCGGTTTATACAGAGTGATTTTCAAAACGTTTCAAATAACAAGAAGAAGATGATTACACGGACTATGCTCTAGGGTTCATTGGAGAGAAGATGGTGTTCTTTATAGTGGTTTTATAGCTTTTTTTTCGCAGAATTTTTGATGTTTTCTTGTTAGAATTCATAGTGATTTTCGATGTTTATATAGTTGTGTATATAAAGTGGTTTTCATGTTTATATAGGTGTTTTATACAGAGTGGTTTTCATGTTTATATAGCTGTTTATACGGAGTGGTTTTCATAATGTCAGGCTTTGTCTTTGATAAATTTATAGTGGTTTTCAACAATTTTATAGTGGTTTTCAATAATTTTTGTACATATTTTTATATAACTGTATATACAGAGTGGTTTTTATGTTGACATAGTTGTTATACAAAGTGGTTTTCAAGTTTATATAGTTTTTATACAGAGTGGTTTTCATGTTATATCGTTGTTATACAGAGTGAATTTCATGTTTATATAGTTGTTTATACAGAATGGTTTTCATGTTTATATAGAGTGGTTTTTATTTAAAAAAACTAGAAAGAAAATAAAAAAAAACCATTTAAGAAAAAAATTAAAATTAAGAAAAAGAAAAACCATGAAAAAACGAAAATAAAAATAAAAACATTTTTTTAACTTAAAATAAAAAACATGAAAAATATAAATAAGAAAAAAATAATTTAAAATAATAAACCGAAAAAAATAAAAATAAAAAATAATTACAAAATTTTCTTCTAATCGAAATAAAGAAAACCATTAAACAAAATAAAAAAGAAAAGGAAAAAAAAACCGAATTGGCGTGATGAGGGGAATAATTTTTGGAGAAGATTTTGGGTGTAGATATTTGTATAATTTTTTTTTAAATTAAATAATTATACTAATTAATAATTAGTGGGGGCATATATGTTTTTTAGGCCCAGTGGATTTATCTCAAATATCAGTTATAAATAAATGATTTATCAAGAATTAAAATCCCAATGAAGGGTGTTTGGTTATAGCCCCTAAATAAAATGGGCATTAATTATCTTTCAAATAAGGATAGGTGGATTTTGGCAATTTGCTAAAAAGTCATTTGTTCTTCATCTCGTTTAATTACTATCGTTATATTTCGTCAGATCCGTTCAACCCTGCTTTAATCCATCAAATCTGTTTCATCCATGTTCTCAGCCGTTGCTAATCGTCGAAGCTCTAGGCACACACACATAATGACACACAACATATACACATACGCAACCACACTGATACGAACCCCGTAGAACTTGGTACGAGACCCTAATACCTTACGCGGAAGCAAGATCGAAAACATCCAAAAACAAAGATTCAAAGGGGTGGAACCGCGACCCGTTGCCTATAAAGACGCAAGAACCTTGGTATGTGAAGATGCCACAATCATCAAACATAATCCACCGATATGTTCGAAGAGTTCTTAAAGAACCAAAGAGAATATTCTCAATTAAATCATCAAAATTCGTCTAATAAAATAGGCCAAATTGGCAACCTATTTATAAGATCTAAAAAGACTTTTTTTCACAAGGAAAATGACTCCTACCTAAAATATAATAAGCAAATAAATAAATAAGCAAATCATAACCATAAAAAACTCTAAAATAATAAAAACATAATAAATCCTAAATTAAAACGTGCATAAATAAATTAGATAACTTTATCTTCAAGTCACCTTCTCGATCACCCTCCTAATCTCGCGTAGACAATTGGCTGTGCAGGTGCATGAACTTCATGCTCAATTACGACACTGTTACAATTTGAATCTCTCTCTTCTCAAAACATACAAGTTGTAGAACTTCCAGTTGGCTTTCCATAGCAATTTGAATCCTACTAAATTGGATATCATATGAGAGAGTTATTAGCCAAATGGTAAAGTTGTTGGGTTTCGGGCACGCATACGCAGCGGAAAACAAAAATTTATGCGAATTAAACGAGTTTAAAACGCACATAGTACATGCCCGACAAATTAAATCAATTAATTGCGTACCTTTGCGCTTCCAGCGAAATTAAAAACAACATACATGCTAATAAATTTAACCGAATTTAAAACAATTAACATGCTCGCGTTTAAACCAAATAACATGCTTGCAACGATTTAATCGATTACACATAATCACATAAAATCATACGAAACAAACATGAATACATAGGTTTAAACAAAACTCAAATCGAAACTAGGGTTTCGCGTGTTTACCTCTTGAAGCGTGAGGTAGGAGCGTATAGCACGTCGAGATTGCTACGGAAACCAATCCGTACAATCGGGGCAGCAATGGAGTGCAGTGGCAGCAGCGGCGGATTAACCACGGCGGCGCGTGAGCTTCACGCGCGGACTTCCGGGGCGGCGCGTGGGGCAGCGTGCGGCTTCGGCTCGTGCGTTGCTCCTCGATTCTTCGATCTACAGTCTTCCTCCTCTCGGATTTCACCTCGTATACTTCGATCTACTAAAACGTGGCACTAGACACGAAGTAGTTAGAATAAAACGGAAGAAAAAGAGAAGGAATAACAATACCGAAACAATCGGCCAACGAATGGCCGATTCCGGTGGAGCTCCAGCGACGGCGGCGCGGTGGCCGAGGAGAGAGGGCCGAGAGAGAGAGGGGTTGAGCGGCTAGGGTTAGGGTTCTTGTGTTGTGTGTGTGCAAGACCTATAAATCAAGTATTTATATGTCTTGCATAAAACCCTAGCGGGCTTAAGTTGGACCGGGCCCAACAGCTTAAGTCCGTTAGTATCTTTACTTGCTCGTCTCTCTTAATTCAATGACCAGAAAATTGCAACGATTACATTTTTGGATTCATTATAACTCCTCGTCATTACGAGTGCCATTTCTCATTTTCCAACTTTCCAAAAGTGGAAACCCTAGTTCAGTGCACTTTCTAAATTTGGAAACTTCCCGATTTAGAAAGTTCACTAATACGTTCGCCTATTCTTTTCCTTTTCTTATTCTCATTCATAATTCCAAATTACGAATGTTGGACTCAATCATATTGACTTCCAATCATGCAAAGATAAACTATTTTATCTCTGACCGTTTATTCAAAGATCTCATGTGCACGAGCAGTGTGACCCTCGATGGTTCAGGTGTAAGCTAGCCGTGGGCCCACAACCCTTTGTGGTCAAAACTCGTCCCCTTCGAGTTACGATTAAGATGAAGCTCGTTTCACCTTAATCACCCAACGAATCAAGATTGGCGTCTAGCAACTACGCGTCATGATTCCCTAGATACAAATGAAGTGCCTGCAAGAACCTTCAGATATAGTTAACGTACAGTACGGTCCCTTCGATTCATATGTCCCGATCGAACTAGAGGCATTGGTTCATCGAGACCTCTTTATATGTTCGATGACGGTGCGATCGTTCCAAGTGTTGTAATCGTCACGTGCATGACTTAGAGAATCAAATTCTCTAATCATCACTTAGTCAGCTCTGGCCAGAGACTTAGAATGATTACAAACTTTCAGAACACACAGGACATCCAAGACTATTCTAGCGATCGAATCCCCGACTACAATGCACAGACCTCCCACTAGATTTCGGACTGCACGAACACTGGCCCTTGGGATGGTCCTCGGTGGAACTCAGGGACAGGTCACGATACAGCTGGTCCTCTAGTGAAGTCACGGTGATGTCTAGGTAATAAGGACTAATGGTGTACAACTATACCATAGATATCTCTACTCGATTATTGGGAACCACTTAGAGATTTCTAGGGTGAGGGAGTTCAGTGAACTCGTCAACTTACGAGCACCCACTTATGCATGCCGATATCACAATACCGTTTACTGATGAGATGCAGTACACATACACTAAGTGCTAGTCTTAATGGGAAAGGCCGATATCCTCATTCGTGGCGTAACCCTTCGACTAGGAACACGTTTAACAGTTATAATACTTAAGTAAATATCTCACGATCCTAACGATCAATTACTAGTACTTGTAATAACTGTAAGGACTATATCTATGCTTGTGACAAAGGGACAAAGATATAGAATGCCAAGGTGTTTTATCATTAATACGAATAAAGGTTCGTTTATTACAATAATAAATACGAAATACCACAGCCACAGGTTGGCTTGTTGGTCACCTACTCTAACAAAAGTCTGCCAGAATCATACAGGACTTTCGGGATGCATGAAATTCGACTTGTCCAACGAATTTACGTTTTCTTTTCTTCCAATTCCAAACCATGGAATCTTCAAAGGCCTGATTCAAGCCTTTATTCTTCAATTCCAACACGAACAAACTCTTTAAACTTGTACGCTTTCGCTTCTTCCAATTCTTCGACTTGGTGCTTGTGAGGATCGTATCATACTCCCCCTCTTTAAAAGGATTCGTCCTCGAATCCGGACAAATATAAAAAGAAGCATATAGAAGCCATCTCTCATGATCATCTTGAACCAGCTGTAGCTCATATGGTATAGAATAATCCAAAGTTAATACACTCAACATTCCCACTGAAGTATAATTAGTACAACCTACTCCATCAATAATTACACTTGAATATACACCTTCATGGCACTGAATAGGAGCGAGATAATCTTCGCGTATTGCATCGCCATCTTCATCGGGATGCACAATTGGAGTTTGCACTCCAGTTAGCTCGACATTAATTTGGTTACAAGGCTGGATTGTATCATCCTCCTTAATTTCAATGCATTGCTGTATCGTATCATTCTCCACCTCTTCAAAAGGATTCGCCCTCGAATCCAAACCTTCATTTTCTTCATTTGGTGGCGCGGGTTTGCAATTTTCTTCCACCTTGGACTCGACCTCAACATCCTCACTTGACTTTTCCTCAATCAGTGTTTTATCACTTGCTAAATCGGCTACCATGTTCTGATTCTCAAAAGCTTCCTTTCCAAGTGACGATAAAGAATCACCCTTTCTCTTCAATTTTTTCGTAGTCCGACCGCAAATTCATGAATGGCTTATCCAAACAATCTGAAGCGACATGACCAAAACCCAAACACAAAAAACATTTAGTATCATGAATTAAACGAGATTGAGTAGAATAATAACCTCTTTCTGTAGTCTCATATGGAGGATCAAACGTGGCCTCTCTCGGTATTGATTCCCTATCTCGGTTTGATGAAGAGCTCCACCGTGATTTTCTACTCGACAATCTCCTTTTTTTAACTCAGTAGCATAGGATGAATGAACTGAGTACTTACTTGATCTAGGATAATCATCTAACTCTCGCTCGTAATCATCGGAATGACCTCGTCTTGGTCGATCGAACTGAGCCCCTCGCAGCAAATAAACATCTCTTGGTGTTGCAGCAGTCACACCATATCTTACATTACCATAAACCTCTTTATCACGATGAGGTAGAACCGGTTGGTGAACATCACGTCGTAGGTATGACCCTCGAACATGTTGGTCTTTGTTTAGTTCCTTTAGTTGGGTAATAATTCCTTCCATCCGATCTTGGAGTTCCTGGAAGAGTTTATCCATTGGCGACATCCTACGCTGCTCAATTATTTCTCCTTTATAACCGGCCTTCTCGGACATGATCAATACAATTGTTTTTTTGACACTAATAAACGTTAACTTGGGCTGTAAGGAACTCTAAACAAGAACAGAATTCGACGTTTTTTTTTTCTTTTTTTTTTTTGACACGAACAAACCATAACTTGGCTGAAAAGAAATCTAAACAAAAAATAAAAATTCGATTTTTTTTTGTATTTTTTTTTTTGCAAATACTCTAGACAAAACCTAACTTATACTCTAAGAAACTCAAAACAAATATCCAACAATTAGATTTATTTTTATTTTTGACTCTAAACAACAGAACGAAGAATAAGAGAAAAGAGGACTAGAAGACTCGACAAAAGACAAAAGAAAACTACGATGACACGAACAAGACTGACTAAAAAATAAAGATAAAGATAGGTGAAACCTGTTTTGGATGTTGGCTCTGGTTACCAACTAATACGAACCGCGTAGAACTTGTTACGAGACCCTATTACGCGGAAGCAAGATCAAAAACATCCAAAAACAAAAATTCAAAGGGGTGGAACCGCGACTCGTTGCCTATAAAGAGGCAAGAACCTTGGTATGTGAAGATGCCACAATCGATTGTGAAAGATCGATTGATAAGTCAGGTGAACAAACGGAATCCACCGATATGTTCGAAGAGTTCTTAAAGAACCAAAGAGAATATTCTCAATTAAATAATCAACATTCGTCTAATAAAATAGGCCAAATTGGCAACCTATTTATAAGATCTAAAAATACTCATTTTTCACAAGGAAAAAGACTCCTACCTAAACTATAATAAGCAAATAAATAAATAAGAAAATCTTAACCATAAAAGACTCTAAAATAATAAAAACATACTAAATCCTAAATTAAAACGTGCATAAATCAATTAGATAACTTGATCTTCAAGTTGGCTTCTCGATCACCCTCCTAATCTCGCGTAGACAATTGGCTGTGCACGTGCATGAACTTCATGCTCAATTACGACACTGTTACGCTTTGAATATCTCTCATCTCAAAACATAAAAGTTGTAGAACTTCCAGTTGGCTTTCCATAGAAATTTGAATCACCTAAATTGGACGTCATATGAGAGAGTTATAAGCCAAATGGTAAAGTCTGCCAGAATCATACGGGACTTTCGGGATGCATTAAATTCGACTTGTCCAACGAATTTGCGTTTTCTTTTCTTCCAATTCCAAACCAAGGAATCTTCAAATGCCTGATTCAAGCCTTTATTCTTCAATTTCAACACGAACAAACTCTTTAAACTTGTACGCTTTCGCTTCTTCCAATTCTTCGACTCGGTGCTTGTGAGGATCGTATCACACACACATACAATTTTGATTACTCACCTTCTCCTTCGTTGTAAGCTAATAATTATGGAAATCAAAAATCAAAAATAAAAAAATATGAAGAATTGTTTGATAATGGCAGATGGTAATGGTGGTGGTGATGTACAAACCAGAGATTTAAGTTTTTTTCCTTCAGTTTATTTTAACTAAGCTGTGCAAATAAGTTTATAACAACAAATTTTTATCTGCGAATTTAAAAAACAAGAAATACTTGCACAAAGATAATTTTATTGAATTAAAATAAAATATTGCGGGTTACAAACATTAATATATTCTTCTGATTCTTGAATGTTATATGTTTGACTTTGAATTTTGGAGACGGGTCGTTGACTTGATCTTCTCCGGATAGGATTTTGAATTTGAATAACATTTTCTCGAGGGTCTTGCGACTTGAATCTCGGATCGAATGCTGAACTTTGACGAACTTTGATTTGAAGATCTTGGAGTTCTTGATGGATTTGGACGAACTTTGATTTGAAGATCTTGGAGTTTTTGATGGATTTGGCCATTCAATCTTCCTTCAATCTTGATTTGTTCCTCGATTTGATGTTCTTGCCTTGAATTTGATGAAAAAGACTTGAATATTGTAGAGAGAATTTTCTCCTACGATTTTTCTCTTTCTTGAGTTGTGTAAGGAGGGTCCCTATTTATAGTGGTAGAATAAGAGTCCTTGACAACCTTCTTTGATGACGTGGCATGATTTGATTGACTCTCTTTAATTTGATATTTATTTCCTATAACTTGAAAGAGAAGAAATAATCATATTGGCCAATAATTAATTGATATTTATCTCCTTGACTTGTCTTGCAAGACAAGATATAATTTAATTTAGACACAATTTAGCTGGCTAATTTTATTAACCAATTAATTAATTTTTTGTGTCTACAAATGCCCCCTCGAGACTTGTTCACGAACAATGCGTCGCCGAGTGAATGAGTCTCGATAATGTTCAACTTCAATTGCAGTTTGATCTTGCAAAACACGTGCAGTTTTTGAAATCATGACTGAACTTAGAGAAATTCTACCATATAAAGGGATCAAGTCATAACGTAGGTCAAAATTTATCCTTTTGAGGGATGCGGTGCACGTTTTATACTCATGTGGGCATGGAGAAACATTTGCAGTTTGAGCTCGTGCTGAATGAGCGTTTTACTTGATGTTGTAGATAGTTTATGCTCGTATCAAGGATTCTTGATTTGGACTTGGGCATAAGATAGTTTATGCTCGTATCAATGAGCCTTGATTTGATTTGGATATATAAATAGTTTATGCTCGTATCGAGGAGCCTTGACTTGATTTGGACATATGATAGTTTATGCTCGTATCGAGGATCCTTGACTTGATTTAGATATACAGATAGTTTATGCTCGTATCGAGGAGCCTTGACTTGATTTGGATTTGGACATATGATAGTTTAACCTCGTATCGAGGAGTCTTGACTTGATTTGGATATATATATATTTTAAGCTCGTATCGAGAAGCATTGACTTGATTTGAACTTGTAGACCTTTTAAACTCGTGTCAAGGAGTACTTCATTTGATTTGGACATGTAGATCTTTTAAACTCGTGTAAAGGAGTACTTCATTCGATTTGGACGTGTAGACCTTTTGAGCTCGTGTCAAAGAGTACTCCATTGGACTGTAGACCTTTTAAACTCGTGTCAAAGAGTACTTCATTTGCTTTGGACATGTAGACCTTTTAAACTCGTGTTAAGGAGTACTTTATTCGATTTGGACATGTAGACATTTTAAACTCGTGTCAAGGAGTACTTCATTGGACATGTAGACGTTTTAAGCTCGTGTCAAGGAGTAGTTCATTTTATTTGACTTGTCATATTGCGTAGGGTGTTGTTTCTTCCAAAGACTTGCCCCCATCTCAAGATTTTCTTGTTCTTCTTCAAGATGCACTTCTTTGAGCTGGTACGGCTTTTGGAATGATGTTTCTTCAATTTGATTTGCAAGTATGCTCAATTCCGTATCATGTGCTCGAGTGGCCAACTCTTCAAAAAATTTAGGTTGAATTCCTTGAAGGATATATCGGAGTCCCCGTTGCATTCCTTGGATGCACAGTTCAATAGTTGATGTCTCAGGCAGTCGATCCTTGCAATTAAGACTCATTTTTTTCTCCAACGGTTGATGTAGTCGATGACAGTTTCCTTCTCCATTGGCGGGAATTGGTGAGCTCAATTATGCTGATTGTTCTTTAAGTGTTGTAAAAACGGTTGAGAAATTATTCATGTAAGTGCTTCCAACTATCAATGGAGTTTGCCCCTAAATCAATGTACCAATCAAACGCATTGTCTTTGAGCGATTGGACGAATTGCTTAACAAGGTGATCTCCATACGTCTCGTCATCATCGCAAGTCTCAACGAAATGTGACACATGTTTCTTGGGGTTTCTTTTGCCGTCAAATTGTTGAAACTTTGGAGGTATGTAGCCCATTGGTATCTTTAGATCATCAATCCTTTGCATGTATGACTTGACATAGGTTGATGGCGACTTGGAGCTTCCTTCCAACCTGTCTTTGATGGTTCCACTGATCAACGTCACTTGAATTACATGAATCAACCCTTTGGAAGAAACTTGAAGTTCTTGAGCTCGAGCCTTCTCGATTTTAACGGGTTGTTGCTTTGTGAATGTATCGACTTCATCTTGATCCTCTATCTGATTCCCCACAGCTTGACTAGCATCGGCTTTGTGCATCTTGTTGATCAACTTGACAATTTGAGAATCACGATGTTGAACATGCTTTGCGAGTCCCTCGATGGCCTTTGTTAAAGTTGCAATTTGCTCTTCCATGGTTATAGCGTTTATTGTCATGACGGATGCCACCTCTGAGTAGCTTGATGTTGAAAGAGGCGTGGGTTGTGAAGTCTCTCTTTTTGAGCCTTGATGTTGAAAGAGACATGCATGACATGAAAAATCATCGGTAATCCCTTTGGAAGAATCGATCTAAGTTCCCGATAAATAACCTCATATTTTACGCTAGGCCCTACGGTACCGATTCGTCGTACCCCGGTTATTTACCGTAAACTCGAAAGATTTTCCAACATATTTTTACCTTTTAAAAATCATGACACTTATGCAACCACACATGCACCCATCTACTTACCCTTTTCTCATCCTCACACCCAATGATCAACACATAAACAAGCAATATCACATAGCAAGACACAAATAAAGTTTCACATTCATTTAGGCATCGCATAGTCATTTAGCTTTCGATTCAACGGAACTTAGAAACGAATTATTGCTAGGAATCACACTTTGTGCATTGCTTTGGTTGAATATTTTGTATTTTAAATTTGAAATTAATTTGTGTTAGATCATGCTATGTTCGGTTTTAGAACTCACCATAGGACATTTATGATACGAAGTATTGAGTAGTGAGTAATTTGAGATATGATTTAGGCCTTCTTTGAACCGTTTGAACCTTTCAAGCCGACATTTTTATCAAAATTATCCTTAGAACCTTGATTTGAGCCTCGCAGAAAAGGTTTTCTTTCTTTCAGCCAATGTGTATAAGGTAGAATAGATGGAGATTCTTGAAAAATCACTCTTTGGAGTTCGGGTTGAAAATTTTATAAGGTCCTTCTTCTTATTCAAAAGAAAAAAAGAAGAAGAAGAAGAAGAAGAAGAAGAAGAGACCAGAAGGGAGAAGAAAGGATTAGTCGTTGAATTGTTTTTGAAAGCTCGATCCACTGTCTTAATAGCAAAAGTGGAGACTTTTGAACTCTTAAGAATCGATTTTATTAAAGTTCTTAAAGGTGAATTCATTGTTTCAAACGCCTATCTTTCAAATTTTGGCGTAATCACATCAATTCAAGAAGCATAGCCACATATATATACCCATATTTCCTACCTCGATCCAAATAGCCTAACAATTGAAAGCCAAAAAGCCCTAATGATCCCAATAGCTTAATATTTGGTATAAGTAGAGTAGAAGAATTTAGTGAGCATTTGGAGTCAAACATGTGCATGTAAACATAATTTTTTTTCTATCTTCAATTAACAAATATTGGATGCTTGAAGCAATTGAATTATTTGTGGTTTTTGGCAATGGTAAGTGACTAAGTGCTTTTGAATTTTGACCTTGCGAATGCCTAAAAATTGTCATTATAATTAAAAGTTCTGAAAACGTGAAGTTGATCATTAATCTAGGTAATGAGATGTGGTAGTTGAGTTATTTGCAAGTTGCTAGATTTTGCTTGAGAACAAGCAAAAGTTCAAGTTTGGGGGTGTGTTAAGTGTATATTTTTACACTTAATCGTACCTTTTAATTGGAACTTTTGGTGTATTTTATTGATAATTGGTGCTTAAAATGTTAATTTATTGTGTTTTAGGTACAAATTGATGAATTGGATAAATAAAGGGTCAAAACTGCAATTTTGGAGAAAATATGGGCGAAAAGTGAAGACATCGAAAATTTGAAGAATTATAGCTCAGACGGCCGTCTGAGAAATACACTTAAATCTCAGATGGCCGTCCGAGAAACAGAGGCAGTCTCTGCTTTTGAGACGGCCGTCCGAGTTTTAGTACAAAATCCTAGACGGCCGTCCGAGAAGACGTAGAAGCGCAAGAAAGGTATTCTAATTGCACACGAAAACTACCTTCTTCTCCAAGTTTTCCACTCTATATAAGACCAAGTCAAGCACACAATTGGGCATTAATATTTTACGCAATTTCAAGAGCAACAAAGCAATAACGAAGACGGAGAATTCGAAGATTACAAGCATAGTTTATCTTTTCATGAATTATTATTTTGTTTTTACTTTAATCATGAGTAGCTAACTCTTTTATTTATAGGATTTTATTTCGAACCCTATGTGGGATTTATGAACCCAATTCTATGATTTTATGCAAGTTTTAATTCCGGATTGTTTCTTCTACTTTTTTTATTAAGTTCATTAAACTGGCCACTTTATGTGCTTTTATGTTATTGTTAATCGCATGAATGGGAAGATTGGGTTAATAATTAGAACTGTGGTAGAAGAAACTTTGTGGTATTAACATAGGAATATAGTTAATCTCTTAAGTAGCCATTATTGAGATTTATGCTTAATGTTGTGTTCTAGAATTAATTGCGTAGGAATACATTAATTGAATCTAGAGTATTAGAATCGTAATACACGCGGAAGCGGGTTATGATTAATTTAGCTTCTCAGGTTAATAATCCGAGTTAATTACTTGCATAATTGAAGGAATTATGGGAGTAATAATCACATAGGGGGAAGAATAAAATCCTAGGCTTGCTTTCTCTGATTAAATCTTCGTTCTAAATTGCTTTCTTGTTTTTGCCTTTTTAATTTGTTTTAATTGCTTTAGTTTAATTGAGTTTATTAATTATTTTTCGACTGTGTAGGGTGGGCTTGATAATAATTACTAGGATTTAGCGTCTAGATTTAAGTAGTTAAATATTCTCAGTGGGATCGATACTTGGACTTAAAAATTCACTTTATTACTTGTACGATATGTGCACTTGCGTGTAGGTATTACCACAAACAGCTTCCCAAGTGGTATTTGCTAGATCGATCCCACTTTTTGCGCCTTCCCACCAATTTCGGGCTTCGTTCTTCAACAAGAATAGTGCGCAATGGATTCGGTTGTTGTCGTTCATCACCATGTACTCGAAGATGACCTCGAGAGATTTGATCCATTCTTCGCCAACAGTTGGCTTAGGGCCGTCGTTGAATTCGGTAGGATGCATTTTCAAGAATCTCTCGTAGATGGCTTGTGGGGTTGTATTTCGAGGTGGGGGAGGTGGAGGAGGGTTTCGATTTTGGAGGTTAACAAGGCGGTTGATTTGTTCATTTTGTTCTCGGACAAGGGCGGTGAGGTCTTGGATGGTACGAGATTGATTGTGAGGGTCGTTAGCGACATTTTGAGCTCGAGTTCTTGCTCCCGACATTTTAATACTTAAACATATAGAAACAATTCACATTAGTCATAAATATTTCACATAACACATGTACCTACCTGCCCGAGTGCTCAGTGGAAGTCGTTCTTTGAGAATCGTGATGATCTTTAGGTCATACGGAGATTTCCGGGATCGTTGCTCTGATACCACCCAAGTTGTGACACCGCTCTCACGATTACTCTTATTATATGTAATCTCAGCGGAAGACTTTTAAAAATGATTATTGTGAATATAAATTTACGTCAAATTTTTTCTTTTAAATCAGAGGGAGAGAGGTCACACTATACTAAACCCTAATCAATCAATTAACACAAATACATTCGACATGCAAGACTAGAAAATAACTAGGTATGATGGACCTAATGCAAGAATCTTGAAGTATTATTGAATGCACATAACACTTTGAGCATACATAGATATACATATATTTTTATTATATATATACATGCAACATAAATTAAAGCAATCACATACTTCCCTTTTCGTCGGAGTTCTTCGTCATAGTTTTGTCAAGTGCATAGAGTGAGATAAATTCCCACTTTTATAACCCTATGATCCCAAGACAATAGAGTGAGAATATCCCACCTTTATAACCATGTGCCATGACACGTATTGAAGATTATAGAGTGAGAATCTCTCACCTTTATAACCATATCATCCCAAGACCATAGAGTGAGATTTCCACCTATATCTTCAACACCATAATGAGACATGCATGACATGAAAAATCACCGGTAATCCCTTTGGAAGAATCAATCTAAGTTCCCGATAAATAACCTCATATTTACGAATCCGTCTATCTACGTGGAATCAAACCACCCCTAGGCTCTACGGTACCGACTCGTCGTACCCCAGTTATTTACCGTAACCTCGAAAGATTTTCCAACTTATTTTTACCTTTTAAAATCATGACACTTATGCACCCACACATGCACCCATCTACTTACCCCTTTCTCATCCTCACGCCCAATGATCAACACATAAACAAGCAAGATCACATAGCAAGACACAAATAAAGTTTCATATAGCCATTTAGGCATCAAAATATAATCCATAATCAAATACAAGAAATAACCGAAATCTTGACATGCAAAGACAATCTATAATCAAGAGTGCATTAAATCTAACATTTTACAAGAAGAAAGTTCAAGACTTTCATCTTTACATTTTATTCAAGTAATTCCACTAGATCTTCACATGCAAGAGTCTTTTAATCAAGTTTAGTACAAATTCTTAATCTTTTATCAATCTTCATATAAAACACTAGATCTTAACATGCAAGACCTTAAATCAACAATCAATCACTAGATCTTAACATGCAAGACCTTAGATCAACAATCAATCATTATATCTTAACATGCAAGGCCTTAAATAATCAAACACTAGATCAACACATGCAAGATACCAAATAAACCAAATAAGCAATTTATGCATTTTTACCCCAAAAATTCGAAAGTTTCATAGTTAAGCCAAAAATTCAATTTATTTTCACAAATCAACAACCAAACACTAGATTAACACATGCAAGCTACTAATTAAACCAAATAAGAGTTTTAAACAATTTTCCCCAAATTTTCGAAAAACATAGGACTTCAAGAACAAACTTATCTTTTCAAAATACTAACATGCAATCATCATCTAAGCAATATAACCACATATTATGGAAGAATCAACAAATATATCACATGAAAACCGAAAATACTAGTGGTGTTGCATGTTTGAGCAAGAATTCAAGAATTCTCACCTCTACTCTCTAGGGGAAGGATTTGTTCGCTCTTTTCTCTCTAATACAAGAAGAGATAAATAGTTAGATTATATCTTAAGAAAATAAGAAGAAGAAGAACAAGAAGAATTTGGATGAAGAAGAGCTTAGCTCTTTTCGGAAGAAAATGAAGAAAGAAGAGGAAGAATGGCTTACTTAGCATTGGCCGAAAATTCTCCTCTTATTGAAATAGAAGGAGACCATAAACTTATAGATAGTGAGATTAGAATTTGAGAGTGTATTTTGTTCTTGGATATTGGAGGTATTTATAGAGTTTTTGGAGAGTTCAAAGCCAATGGAGAAGAAAGGGAAATACATATTTTTGTGGGAGTGATTTTGCAATATTCTGGAAGAGGTATGGTGGTGGTTCTTGGGTGGCTTAAGCTTGAGAAAGTGGTGGCTATGGTGGTGGTTTGGGGCTGCCGAAAATGAAGAAGAAAGGAAGAAGAAGAGTGACATTTGGTCTTGCTAAAGTGGAGTGTGAGAGTGAAAAATGTATGCCTAGCTAGTGAGTAGGAAGACTAGGCTTTTGGTATTTACTTTAATGCTCAAAGTACAAGCATTCTAATGCATGTCTATTCCTAATTAACATACAATTTTTAAATCATGTGTGTGTGTGTGTGTGTGTGTGTCTAGTGGCCGAAAATTGAAGAAAATGAGGGGAAAATTTTCAAATTTTCTCCACTAGTAATTAATAATCCTAAAATGCATGATTAAATTTTATTTTCTAGAATTTAGTGCATGCATAAATAAGATAAAATGCTCACTTAAATTCATATGCAAGAATAAAATCTTAGTTCATGGAAAATATTTTATTTTACAAGTTCGAGAAATATTTATTTCGGCATAATATCTCAAAATATTTCCTAAGCACATAATTCACGTAATCATATAATTCACATAATCACATAATTCACATAATCACATATTTCACATAATCACATAATTTTCACATAATTATTAATCATGCAAGAATTATTCTAAATCTTAATTTCATAAATTTGCACATAGGGGTGGTAAAATAAAATACTAATATTTTACCGAAAATGCGGGGTATTACATCTCACATTTTTCCCACATCATGAGCACTCATGTTTACTATTAGTAGACGATGCAACTATCACACGGTGTACCTTTTCCTTATTATGTTTTTTTTTAATTTTTTTTTTTCTGGGAGGGGCGAATGAGCCGGCCCTCGAGCAAGCCGAAAATGCGGGCACTTAGAGCATCTCTAGTCATTTACCCCAAAATCACCCCCTAAATAGTGGGACCCATATGACACATCATCAATTTATCCAATCCCTAAAAAAATAACTCACTTTTATCCCCCCTAAAATAAAAGTTACTCTAGGGGTGAGTATTAGTATTCCCTAAAACTTATCCTCATATATTAAAATTATAATAAAATATTCATTAATTAAATATAATATTTCTTTTATACTTAATTATAATATTTTTAGAAGATACTTTATCAATTTAAATTTAAATAACATATTATTTCAGTCATTAATAATTTTATCATATTGTAAGATGCATAATTTTTTTATAATCATAAATATTTATGTCAATTAATTTTTTTATAATCATAAATATTTTTTTATCATGATTAATGTATTTTTAATTTTCTGATATTTATTACAATTAATTACTATTTAAAAAAATTAAAGAAATAATATATTATTAGAAAAATGTATATTTCTATTTAATTACAATTTATAAAACAATAAATAATTAATATTGTCAATTAATTACCTTTTATAAAACTCCACCATTTTTTCTCACTCCTAGTCACCATTTTCTCTCTCCTAAAGAACTCCCCAATTGTGGGGTGTGTGATAGGGTATCCCAATGGTTAAGGAAAATTATAGGGGTTTTATAATAAGGGTTATTTGATAAACACCCTCCATTGCGATTTGACTTATTGATATCCAATTTTAGGAATTGATATTTGACATAAATCCAACCAAACCAAATTACCCTATATACCCCAACTAATTAGTATATTAATTTAAAATAAAAAATCGGTCGATATATGCAAACCCACCCAGATTACAAAAGCGAAAAATCCTCCTTATTATTCTGCCCCAAATCACGCCCGTAATCCACTCCAACATCGTCGTCTTCTTCGTCCCGCTTTCACAAAGCCCATCCAACAATGGATACCGTTCTTGGGGAAGACAGTAATTAGAGGTTAAAACCATATTTTTTTCATTTACGAAAACCCAATTATTCTTGATTTGTGTCTCTGCAAGACGGTTCAAAAATCAACAGCGAAGAGTAAGTGATTACGGTATTTTGTTTTTTTGTGTTAAATCAATTTTTTGAATATTGTAAGTAATTTACAAGAATGTTCTTAATTTTATTCTGCATGTGTTTCTCTAAATGGGCAAACAATTACAGGAAGAAGAATATCGAAAATCAGGGCATAACATTATGGAATTAGAACCCGGTGAGTTATGAATTCAGTAATCGATATATATATGTCGTTAACTTATGCTTGGTTGTTGTAAAAATACTCATTATTACTCGTTTTGTGATATGCATGTTTAAGCACAAACCAATGTGTAGGTTTTGTGTATCAATTTTTTACTACGAATATTAATATGTTGGAGAATGTGGTTTTTAATGGATATGCGTGGTTTTATAGTTTCTTGTTTTTTTTCTGTTTGAGGATATGCAATGTTTGAACCCTTTATGCTAAGTTTTGAACTATGTCGTATAAAGAAACTACTACTTGGTTATTGGAGTTGTATTTATACATGAAAATTAAACGGTGGATTAAAAATATGTGTGGTGTTCAGATTGTGAAGTGCAGTGTGGTTATCAGTTTTATATTGTTTGAATTTATAATCTAAGTTATGTGGTTTGGCGAGGTTTGTAAGAATATGTGGTATAATATAATCATATGCGGTTATGTAGTCTGAATGTTATGTGGTTTTTATCCTTTTAATAGATAAAAATCTTATGCATAATTTCTTAAGTGGTTTTTATCATTATGCAATAAATGTTATGTGGTTTTGGGAGCCATACACAGTATATGTGGGTTTTAGCCATACACAGTACATGTTAGTGGTTTTTGGGGGGTACATGCAGTAATTAATATGTGCAATTGTTCTTGTGAGTTTGAATTCTACAATATATGTTATATGATATTGGCAACACATATTATGTGGTTTTGACAAATTATGTAATGTGGTTTTTATCCTTTTAATAGATGAAAATCATAAGTAGTATAAGTTATGTGGTTGATCCTTAGGCAATGAGTGTTTTGTGGTTTAGGGAGCCATAAATAGTTTATATGGTTTTTATCTATGAAGTAAATGTTTTGTTGTTTGGGGAGTTATAAGCAGTGTATATGGTTTTATGGTTTTGGTATATTTATATGGTTTTGGGATAGTTATGTGGTTTGACCTGAAATTTGTAATCTTTAAACAGAAAGTTGTCGTAGATAAGACGGGGAGATATCACAATCTAGATCTCCCGTACGACGAAGAAGTGGTTTTAATGACCGATGCTCCCCAACAAAAGAGTGATAGTGTCAACTGTGGGGTAGTTGTGTGCTACATCGTGAAGCAGTACTTCCAAAATAAAATTATTACAAAAGCACAAGGTGTGAAGGACATTCCCAGCATGAGAATAGAGATCTTCGAGACTTTACTTGAATGGCGCAAAAATAAAGTATATATTCGACGTAATAGATGAAAATGCGTAATATATTGGAATGGATTTTGTGGTTGTTTTTTTTTTTTAGATTTTTTGTTATGAATTTTTTTAGATACACTTTATTTATCGTTAAACATTATGACATATGGACGTGCAGTTTATTTACCGTATTTCTTTATTTTGCAACTTTTTGGTCATTGTGTAAGCAGATTGTATGGAATGCAGTACATTTAGTTTGCATTGGAGTTTTTTCAATAAATTTGCATTCTAAATTATTATATACTGTTTGTTTATGTAAAATAGATAGTAATAATGTTATGTGGTTTCCAACCTGTGTAGTGGTTTTGTTATTTATATCATTGTCTATTCTTGGGGATTATGAAAAATAGTGTTGTGATTTTCGGTAGTGGATATATGTTTGGTGTTAGTACAGTGATTTTTGGTAACTATTGTATGTGGTTTTTGGTAATGGCTCTATGTGGTTGTTTGTGGTGGATATTTGTGCAGTAAGTAGTTGATAATGGCTATATGTGGTTGTTACTGCACATATGGCTATATGTGTAGTAAGTAGTTGGAATGTAAACTGCACACTAATCGAACAAAGAATTGTTGTGTATTATGAGATGACTGACAAACAATATTTAGTGTAGAACATGTCTGCTAACAAACAATATTTTTCTTGTTTTGTGTGACTAATGCAAAAAAAAAAAAAATAAGAGTCAAAAGAGTAAAAACCACTATTTGCGTTATTGTGTTTTGCATTCTGTTCCGAAATACATGAACTGGTTTACACTAGAAATTCAAATTACAACGAAATTGCGTGCTTACATATGGAATGACGTGTGTAGGGACACATAATAAATGCAGCGTAAGATCGTATTCAATTTATTTTTCTTGAAAAAATAAGGATATTGTTGCGAATGAAATCAAATTCGAAAATTGCATTATTACTCCCAAAACGGGTCTACTACGACAACATACTTGTTAATACAGACGCATGTATCCTCCACAAGCATTGGTTTTCATCCTTAAATCGACAATCAACCATAACCCTGCATGTCTCGTTCTTCAAATACACGTATTCAAACTCAATCTCCACCGAAAACTTGATAAACGACTTCCTAAACTCATTGGCGCCACCAGCAAATTCTTCGCCTTCATGTTTAATTAAGTTAGCCCATTATGCGCTCAACAATGTCTTGCCGTATTCGACCAATGTTACTATCGGCTACACAACTTGCGTTTGGATACGATCACCTGAACGGGCATCCCCATCTTCCTGCTCCTTTACGGTTACTTCGACACGCCCAACACCACTCTCACGCATAATGAACAACATTGATGTCAAATTATCGTGATGCATCCATCATAAACGTCGGACTTATATGTTAACGAGAAATTACGTCCATTGATCGCGTGCCACTTCAACCAAACGTACTTTATGAGCGAATCAAAATTCATTCGATCAGACCATCGCTTTATCGATTTATCCTTCACCTGAAAATAATTACCAAGAAACACACTAAAAATAGCAAAACCAATAATTCGATGATCGTTTTCCCCAAATCATTTAAAAGAACAGAAAGAAACACATAGTTTCACCAACACAAAAAGAGGGCTGATACTTTGATTAAAGTGCCCTCTCAGATAATAAAAAAAAGAAACCCTAAATTCGAAAAAAATTGTGAGTCCATGGCAATTTTCTTGTTGCTCGCCAATTAATTTGGTTTCCTATGTTTCACAAAGTTTCTATATTTGATGTGCCGAACGAATGCCTTCGTGGGAGATTTTGATGATTTTTTTGGAGGACTGTTGGCTTTTGCGGTGAGGCCTCGTGCGGCGGCGCTGCGGCGGGGTGCGGCGGGAGGCGGAAGCAGAGGTGGTTGTTGGAGCTACACTGATATTGGTGGGTATGAGTGACGCGATGACGACGGAGGAGGAAAAAAAGAAGAATACGTATATTTATTTTCAACCCTAAGAAATCGGATCGGTAGAGGATGTGTGGAAATAATACAGATTGCTTTGAAACGGTTTCTCTGTAATTAGGGGGCGCAATCGTGGAATTATATGAGGATGTGTTGTTACGATAAAATAGGAAAAGATATTACAATTTTTTTTTAATTTTTTTTATTTCCAATCATAAAACATACGTTACTTTTAAGTTAGGGGTATAATAGTGATAATTTATTATTTTTTATTATTTAATACAAAAATGGATTTATCTCAAAAAGTTCTAAAAAAATTGGATCTACTGTAATTAGACTTGTGTAATGGAGGGCTTTTGACAAATAATCCCTTTATAATAACCCACTAGAGCATTATTTTTCCCAAAATTTTAGAGATTAATTGGGAAAGTGGGTTTAGGGGGTGTGACTAGAGATGCTCTTAGCGATCCTAACATCAAAGGGCCGCAATTTTTTTTTTTTGGCAATGTAATCATATCTATATAGAGTTTAAAATAAGAGAAGTTAAATTCCGAAATTTATTTGTAGAAATGTCTATCTTTCATCATGGTTTAGGGGGTTTACAAAATGCTAAAAGAGCAATACTCCTATAATCATTTATATATCCGCAAAATTCATCAAAATATCGACTTGGTTTTAATGTTTGACTTGGTTTTAAAATACACTTATCTGAATATTATTGAATATATATAAGGTGTTCGCCAAAAAAAAATTATAATAATTTATTACTGTAAATATTATGAAAGGAGATTGAGTGTCACGATCTGTCTATTTTGTAAACAACTTTCGTAGATAAAAATGTTCTACAAATATATTTATTGTACTTACATTGGAAAACGTATCTAGAACATTCACTGAGTCACTCTCTACCATATGATTAAATCATTTTCGCTATGCATTAGGAAGATGAGTAGTATTTAAATATGAGCAACATTTGATTTTTAAACCTATCAAACAAACTTGTTAGCTCTTAGAGTGATAATAAAGTTCACACATTCAATGCTTATGGTCCTCGAAATCTGAGGACCGGTTTTATCTAGATGATGGTCTAGTCCTATCAACATAGTAGTGTAAAGTATAATTAATAAATAATGAAAAAAAGTTTGAAGCAACAACAGAATTTGCCTAAACTATTACAGAATCAACGAGACAAAAGTCAACTTTCCAAGAAAAAAGAAACGAAAAAAAGAATCAAGATCCCATAATGCGGACAAGAGCAGCTATCCAAAGATCAAGTTGGCCCTTATTTACACTCCCAATATGTGTGTTCTCAAAAGATCAAGTTAGCCATTATTTATATGAATGAATTTTTCAACCAGCCACAGATAATTGTGAGAATTTAGTCAGGATACAACCAAACTGAAAATACAAACGCAAAAGGACTTATACACATAGGCAAGACAAAAATGCTTTTTGAATCTGATTTCAAAACAGAAAAAAATTTAAAATTAACAACAAAGCAATTGTTCAAATTTCTCGGACTCTAGCGGCGAGCAAAAAAGATATAATTTCCGTCAACTTTCTCTACCACAAACACTCACACAAACACTTATCTTCATAATATTGCATAACAATACAGAGAAAACATGATATAGAAAAAAGGCGTACCGATTATAGGAATGATTGTCACTATTTCTCCCAATTTGAGTTTATACAAGACCTCTCCCATAAGAATTCATTCGCATATCCTCGTCAAACAGTAACTGAAAAGATCGGTGAAAGAAAGACCCATTTTCTCTGCAAGGTAATGAAAGTTTACGTCGTTACTGAAACAAGTACTAAGCATACTTTAACCTACATGGAACACAAACTTTCTATTCAATCAACTAGTGAAATCCAGACAGATAGAAAATAATACTTCGCAAAGTCGTAATGAATGCACAGTGCCTTTTGATCATGCAAGTCTTATTGAATCTGCGGGTCAATTCACCCATAAGTAACAGTAAGAGTTGCAGGCTGATTCACCCGTGATTAACCATAAACTTGTAGGGTCTTTAAAGCCTAAACTTCACAACATTTGTGCAAGAATAATTTCCATATTACTTCAGAATTACAAAAATACCAAATCCAAGAACATGACGTGCAACGGGTATCATTTACGTCTGGGCAGTGGATATTGAGTTATTAAGACGGGAAACATTTTGCAAATATTTATACTTATTTTGAAATACAAATATTTTTTCTACATTTCATTCCAATTATTTACTGAATCCAAAGAATTCAGTTAACATGACATTGATTAGGTAACTAAATCTTACTTATGAATCCTCTTTTTGAGAATCATATTCAACTTCAATATCAAACGGAATCACGTCTAAAATTGATGTGATACACAAGAATCTTGACCAGAAAAAACTCAACAATGTAATTGTTCAACTAAAAGCAGAAAATCATATCCAATAATTAAAAAAAACATATGATTAGGATGTATTATTGGAAAAAACACGACAATCCAGTACTAGCACATACAAAACCACATATCAACCAATTCGCCCAAGCACTCAAAAAAAACTAACAATCACAAACTCGTACAAGCATAAAACAAAGAGTATATGGTATTTTACAAAAGGACTAAATTGCGTTTGCACCGTAACATACGATCATTTTGGAATATCTCACCCTCAAAAATTGAAAAAGCATTTTGCACCCATATCAAATAGCAAACATATAAGTCGTAAACACAGTAACACCTAGATCAAGTCAGAAGCAGCACCTGTCTGCAAACATACAATGCGACTATGTAGCTCTCATAGGCCTTTTATCATCTGCAAAGCATTAAATAAGAATAATTATACAATCAAAAACTATAAAAGAAAATATTAATCGGAGTAAGATAAGAGAAATTTTACCTGTGTGCATAAAATAGACCAATAGCTAGCATATAGGCCACACTCGCAACTGCACACATGACCAGAATTCCAAAGTGGTATCTCTCGTATGATCCACAGCTCAACCGCAGACCGCCAAGAATGCAATCCAATCGGCGACAACCACAAGTTTAGCAACAAAGATGATCTACTGCAGTCGTGCCCATAACTTCTCTTTACGTTTATTGTACAACCTTGTAGCTGGGAGAGCCTTCTTTTCACCACTTAACAAGGATTAAACTTAGCCGTTATAAGCTACTAATCTCAACGACATGTCACTATTGTATTTTTTTCCTGTGCATGAGAAACTCTACTGTGCCTATAAATATTAGAAATAGACAGATTCGTCGATTAAGAAGGCAAACACAGATGTTGCCCCTACTTCGATAACAAATGCAAATAGCAGCAACCCAAGTAGCAAGTATAGATAGTACCGTGACGATAGTACAACACCACATGCGGTCCCCGCCCCCAGCATGACAACAAATAGAGCAATGCACTGAATGATAAACAAATCAATACCATCGCATCGCTTATCCAACTCTATTTCTTCTTTCATAATATTCGTCTTCCTTCTCTCAAATGCCTCGACTTTCAACTGATTATTTGTGGTAAGGCATCCATGTGCAAACATCAGTTACTGGGTGCGTTACTACTGATAATCAGTTGAAAATCGAGGCATTTGAGAGGAGGAGAACGAATATTATGAAGGAAGAAATAGAGTTGGATAAGCGATGCGATGGTATTGATTTGTTTGTCATTCAGTGCATTGCTCTATTTGTCGTCATGCTGGGGGCGGAGACCGCATGTGGTGTTGTACTATCATCACGGAAGTATCTATACTTGCTACTTGGGCTGCTGCTATTTGTATTTGTTATTGAAGTAGGGGCGACATTTGTGTTTGGCTTCTTAATCGACGAATCTGTCTATTTCTAATATTTATAGACACAGTAGAGTTTTCTAGTTTTCTCATGCAGAGGAAAAAGTATAATAGTGACATGGCGTTGAGATTAGTAGCTCCTAACGGCTAAGTTTAATCTTGTTAAGTGGTGAAAAGAAGGCTCTTCCAGCTCACGGGTTGTACAATAAACGTAAAGAGAAGCTATGGGCATGAACTGCAGTAGATCATATTTGTTGTTAAAGTTGTGGTTGTTCGGGCAAAACTATATGATGTGGTGAGTCTTGTGCTTATCCAGTAATCTAAGTTCAATATATCTAATGATTTTAGGGCTTAAACAAAGGACCTTTCAAACATACATACTAAATGTAAAACTTACATTCTTGACGATCATCATCCCCTAGAACGGAACCAGCATCGGCTTTTGGGCTCGCTGAAAAATACACACACAACATAGACTAAAATTCATATACATACACATATACACGGGTATAATCTTAAGGATATTTAAGAAAAAAAAAGTTATAGAGAAGTGTATACCCCTTCCTTGACAACAGCAACAACAACATCCCAGGCATTTAATCATAGATCCGTGTAGTCCACTATTTCCATTTTGAAAGTCAATCATATCCCTGGATAAAATGACAATAAATTACATTCATGTAAACATAATCTACATAGATAAATCTTAAGGAAGAAAAAGTGAAAATGGAAAGACGAATAAATACACAAACATACTAATCCTAGCGATCGTTGCCATTTTCACTGCTAGACACATCATGCGGCGAATTCGCATCATCTTATATAAAAGCAAATTAAAAAGTTAAAATCCAAACATAATCTAGAAAGTTACTATTAGAAAAAAACTTAAGCATTTCTCAAAGCAGTAAACAGTAAACAGGAAAACTTAAGCATTTCTTATTACCTTTGAAGGTTTATGTACACTGCACTATATATAAGGGGACAAAAAATCAAGCAGAAAATTAGGCTTGGACATTTTATCAAACACCTGGCACTCAATACTAATTACTAATTAGGGAAGATAATTTACAGATTTCATGAATTGCAACATCCAAATAACAAATGAAAAAATTTAATACGAATTCACTAACTAACGCTTATGCATCAGCAAAAAAAACAAAAGAAACTAACCAGAAATACTTCGAGAAACACTTCCAATTGAATTCATAAGAAGTGGTGCCTTCATCTTGTAACCGCCGTTCACCTCTCCGGCCGCCGTTCACCTCTCCGGCATCCGTTCACCTCTCCGCCGCCGTTCACCTCTCCGGCATCCATTCACCTCTCCGCCGCCGTTCACCGGTCCTACTACTGTCGCCGCGTGTGGAAATGGGAAAATAGAATACAATGCCCACCTACCAAATAAATTAGGGTTAAACCTAGTGGTGAACAAATGGCCCGCCCGGCCCGCCCGCGGCCCATGAACACCGGCCCGTCTGGCCCACGGGCTCAGCCCACCCAGCCTACTATTTTCACGGGCCGGGCCGCCCGGCCATGGAGGGAAACCATGAGCTCAGCCCGGCCCTTTAGCCCATTTTTCCGTATTTTGACGGGCCCAAAACAATATGTTTAGTATACTGAAAATAACTACATGTAACTGCAGTGCCTATAATAATTCGTAGTTATGTTCGTTTTTTTACCCCATATTTTTAGTCGATCAATTGTATACACACATGAATAGTGGCTTATACAAAAGAAATTCATAAACCCCAACAAAAATTTACAAATTTCAATATTTATATTATAAATCACTTGAGAACCAATAAAATACAAATCGCAAATACACAAATATATGCTTATGTAACTACATGTTACTATATATATAGTAATGTATAGTAATGTATACAGTCTGTTGAACACTGCAACTTGAAGCAGATGTAACTTCAACCAAATTTTTGACACCATAAAGGAGAGGATCAATGACTTTCATTAAGCTGCAATTGTAAAATCTAAAAACAAATATTACTTTAAGGCAAATCAACAAAATTGAAGAAATATCAAAATACTTAAAAATCAACAAACACTAAGAGATCGAGAGATAGAGAGAAAGGTTATAGCTGGGAAATGCTACAGATTTAAAATCAAACAGACAGTGACTCTTCACCCCCCTCGCCTCCTACCAAAACCCTAGCCGCCGACAAATGCAAAAAATTATAGAAATAAATCTGAAATCATAAAAATAACGAAATTACCATCAAAATATAGATCTCGACGAGAGGAATCCAACGGTTGGTAGGCCGTCAAATTTCGACTGGTGGAACACAAAATACACCTCCAGCAAGACCACCGTCGTCGAATGAAAAAAAAATTGCAGAAATAGATTCAGCACTCCAAACTGAATAAAATCACCACCAAAAGAAAGATCTCGACGAGGGGAATCCAACGGTAGTTAAACCGTCGAATTCCGATCACCGAAGAGAGAGTTATGACTCCGTGAAGCAATTTCGCCGGTGGGAGGTTTGTGGAGGCGAAATTTTGAATCTGAGAGAGGAAGAGAGAGACTGAAATGTGTTGGGCTAGGGTTTAAAACTGATTTTAAAAGGGTATTATAGGGACTTCAGGGTGGCCCAGGGGGGTATGTCAAAATATTTTCGAAATGAGGGGGGTTTCCCCTAGAGTGTAATCCACTTAGTAGTTAGTTCTATATAATTTGGAAATTAGGGAGGTCTACAAACTAATCCATATATATATATATATACTCCTTTATAATACTCTTAATAAAAAATAAAAAATACACTAATCATAATTATTTTTTGGGTAAATTAATCCTACACCCCTTGAGGTATGCTAAAATAACCTTAAAGTCCATGCGGTATCGGTAATTACAATCACCCTTGAAACATTGTTAGAAACTCAAAATGAATAATGCATTGGATGTGTTATTCCTTTAGTGTAGACATGACCACCGGTTTGGTTAGAAACGGAACCGAAACTGGAGCCGAACCGGGGTCAACGATTTTTTAAGCAAACCGGAACCGGTTTGACCAGAACACGAACCGAAACTGGTTTGACCAAAACCAGAACCGGAAAAATCGGTTCGGTTCTGGTTCCCCATTTTTGTAACCGCTAACCGCCGGTTAGAACCGCGGTTAAAACCGGTCTAACCTGTTTTTAGAAAAAAAAAATATTATTACTACAACTAATTCTTTCCTTTTCCTTTATTTAAGCCCTTTCAATTTCTTTCCTTTTCCTTTTTTTAATTTTTAATACTAAAATACAATTTTTTTTAAGAAGTATAAAAAATATTTTTAAAAGCAATTCCTTCAAGTATTCTTTTAAAAGTAATTTATTCAATTTTTTTAAAAGTACAAAAATATTTTCTTTAAGTATTTTTTTTAAATTAAGTTTTTTTAAACAAAATATATTTTTTGAAGTATTCTTTCCAATGTTTTTTTCAAAAAACATTAACTATTTTTAAAGTATTTTTTACATATTGTTTTAAGTTAAATATAATAACAAAAAAATACAAAATTAAGAAAAAAATTACAAAAAAAAAATATTATTTAGAACCGGCCGGTTTTACGGTTAGAACCGAACCATAAAGAACCAGAAATATTCGGTTCGGTTTCGGTTCCTCCAAAATCGGAACCGAACCGAACCGAACCGTGGTCATGTCTATATTTAGGGTTTTACCGGACTATTAGTTTCAGACAGTGGTTGAGAAAATGTAGAGTTATAGGATGACATGGCTCTCCCAACATTTCTTAAATCCTTATTATTTAACATAAGATTTATAAATTTCCATCTATGTTAGCATTAACTGCCCTGCGAAACATAAATATAGTGCATATCGGTTCCCATTGTTAGAGTAGGTGACCAACAAGCCAACTTGTGGCTGTGGTCTTTCCATTTATTATCGTAATAAACAAACCCTTTTCGTATTAATGATAAAACACCTTGGCATTCTGTATCTTTGTCCCTTTGTCACAAGCATAGATATAGTCATTACAAGTACGAGTAATTGATCGTTTGGATCGTGAGATATTTACTTTAGTATTATAACTGTTAAACGTGTTCCTAGTCGAAGGGTTACGCCACCAATGAGGATATCGGCCTTTCCCATTAAGAGACTAGCACTTAGTGTATGTGTAGTGCATCTCATCAGTAAACGATATTGTGATATTGGCATGCATAAGTGGGTGCTCGTAAGTTGACAAGTTCACTGAACTCCCTCACCCTAGAAATCTCTAAGTGGTTCTCAATAATCGAGTAGAGATATATATGGTATAGTTGTACACCAGTAGTCCTTATGACCTAGACATCAACGTGACTTCACTAGAGGACCAGCAGTATCGTGACCTGTCCTTGAGTTCCACCGAGGACCATCCCAAGGGCCAGTGTTCGTGCAGTCCGAAATCTAGTGGGAGGTCTGTGCATTGTAGTCGGGGATTCGATCGCTAGAATAGTCTTGGATGTCCTGTGTGTTCTTATAGTTTGTAATCTCTCTAAGTCTCTGGCCAAGTGATGATTAGAGAATTCGATTCTCTAAGTCATGCACGTAACGATTACAACACTTAGAACGATCGCACAGTCATTGAACTACTAAGGAGGTCTCGATGAACCAATGCCTCTAGTTCAATTGGGACATATGAATCGAAGGGATCGTACTGTACGCTAACTATATCAAAAGGTTCTTGCACGCACTTCATTTGTATCTAGGGAATCATGACGCGTAGTTGCTAGACGCCAATCTTGATTCGTTGGGTGATTAAGGTGAAACGAGCTTCATCTTAATCGTAACTCTAAGGGACGAGTTCTTACCACAAAGGGTTGTGGGCCCACGGCTAGCTTACACCTGAACCATCGAGGGTCACATTGCTCGTGCACATGAGATCTTTGAATGAACGGTCAAAGGTAAAAATGGTTTATCTTTGCATGATTGGAAGTCAATAAAATTGGGTCCAGCATTCGTAATTTGGAATTATGAATGAGAATAAGAAAATGAAAAGAATAGGCGAACATCTTAGTGGACTTTCTAAATCGGGACGTTTCCAAATTTAGAAAGTGCACTAAATTAGGGTTTCCACTTTTGGAAAGTTGGAAACTGAGAATTGGCACTCGTATTGACGAGGACATTATAATGATTCTGAAAATGTAATTGTAACAATTTTCCGATCATCGAATTGAGAGAGACGAGCGACTAAAAGAACTAACGAACTTAAGCTGTTGGGCCCGGTTCAACTTAAGCCTGTTAGGATTTTATGCAAGACACTACAAATACTTGATTTATAGGTCTTGCACAACACATAACTCGAAACCCTAACCCTAGCCGCTCCCTCTCTCGGCCGTTCTCCCCCCGCGGCCAACACCGCCCTACGTCGCCGCCATCTCGCCGGAATCGGCCATCCCTTGGTCGATCCATATTGGTTGTTCTTTCCTTTTTCGTTTCTTCCGTTTTATTCTAACTACTTCGTGTCTAGTGCCACGTTTTAGTAGATCGAAGTATACGAGGTGAAATCCGAGAGGAGGAAGATCGAAGATCGAAGAATCGAAGAGCGGCCCCATGAGCCGACGTCGCACGCGCTCCCACGCGCCGCCCGAAGAACGCGCGTGAGCCACACTCGCCGCCGTAGCTCGCTTCGCCGCTGCTGCCGTTTCGCCATTGCTGCCCCGGATTGCACAGATTGGTTTCCGTGGCAATCTTGCTTCATTTCGTGCGCCTACCTCACGCTTCAAGAGGTATTCTCGAATCCCGTATTCGTTTGATTATGATTTAATTAGATTAAAATTACGCATGTTCGTTTTCGTAGTACGTTTCGTGAATTTGTATGTTTTGTATGTTTACATGAAATTCATGATTTACTGCGAGAGTGTTATTTGATTTAAACGCGAGCATGCTAATTGATTTCGATTAAATAATTAAGCATGTATGTTGTTTTTAATTTCGCTGGAAGCGCAAAGGTACGCAATTATTGTTTTCAATTATCGGGCATGTGTTTATGTGTTTTAAATTTTTTTAAATCCCATAAAATTTTTGTTTTCTGCTGCGTACACGTGTCCGATTCCCAACACCCATGACATAAAATTTTGGCTCCGGTAATCGTTACAGGGGTGTGGGTCGTGTGTCTGTAATTACCGATACCACATGGACCTTAAAGTTATTTTATCATACCTCAAGGGTGAAGGTGTAATTTACCCTTATTTTTTTTCTAAAATGCTTATTGCAGCGGCACGTTTGCAGTGAAAGTCTCAATTCTCACTTTTCAAATTTTCCAAAAAAACTCGAAAACTCTCTCAACACAAAAAATTCCGAAATCTTGGGGAATCTGAAGCTCGTTTCACAAATTTAGCGCCAAGCAACAATAAAAACTTCAATGGCCGATCCAGAATACGATTACGAGGTAAAACGAACAAGAAAACAATAAGAAAAAAAACAATTAAGGGGACTTCGTGCATCGTAGCACGGAACCTCAAAAAATTTCAAAAAAAACGGAGGGTTTCGTGCTACAAAGCACGAAACTATGAAGAAAAAAAAAGGTAGTATTTCGTGCTACACAACTTGAAACACCAGGGGTTTCGTCCTGTACACCCTGGTGTTTCATGTTGTATAGCACAAAACACCCCTCCGTTATTATTATTATTTTTGAATTATATTGCATTGTATGAATATAATAATTATTAGTTTTATAAGGATAAATGGCAAAAAGGCCCATCACAAGGGATTTAAATGCACATTGGTCCACAAAAAACAGTCTTTCAAATAAACCTATCCCCATGTCTTTAGTCTAAAATACCCTCCATAATATAATTCTTATCAATTCCATCCATTATGCTCAACTTCCTTAATGTTACACATTGACCCCGAATTTAAACAAATATATCACATTAACCCCAAAAATAATAATTTTTTGAAAAAATATTTTTTTTTTCAGAAAATATTTTTTTTTCTGAATTTTTTTTCGGCCAGATTCCGGCGTTGAATTTTTTTTGATTTTTTTTTTGAAAACTTTTTTTTTTTAAATTTTTTTCCGCCGGTCTCCAGCGTTGACCTTTTTTTTTTCTTGGAAAAAATTATTTTAATTATACTGTCTTGGCTGCTAAATTATTTTCTCAGACAGTAATATTACTGTTTGGGACAGTAATATTATGAATATTATATTTCCAAACAGTAATATTACTAATATTAAATATTACTGTCGGAGACAGTAATTTAGCAGCCAAGAGAGTAATATTAATTAAAATAGTTTTTTTAAGAAAAAATAAAATTTCAAAAAAAAATTAATAATAATAAGTCAATGAACAGTTAAATTACTGTCTCTGACAGTTAAATAACTGTTGAAGACAGTAATTTAGCAACGAAGACAGTAATATTAATTAAAATATTTTTTTAAGAAAAAAAGGTCAATTAACAGTTAAATTACTGTCTCCGACAGTTAAATAACTGTTGGAGACAGTAATTTAGCAGTCAAGTCAATAATATTAATTAAAACATTTAAAAAAAAGTCAATTAACAGTTAAATTACTGTCTCTGACAGTTAAATAACTGCTGGAGACAGTAATTTAGCTGGCAAGACAGTAATATTAATTAAAATGTTTTTTTTAAGAAAAAAAATCAATTAAAAGTAAAGTACTGTCTCCGACAGTTAAATAACTGTTAGAGACAGTTAGTTAGCAGCCAAGACGGTAATATTAATTCAAAAAAAATTAAGAAAAAAAAGTTAATTAACAGTTAAATTACAGTTTGCGACAATTAAATAACTGTTGGAGACAGTAATTTAGCAGCCAAGACAGTAATATTAATTAAAATATTTTTTTAAGAAAAAAAAGTCAACGGCGGAGACCCGACGGTCAACAGCGGTTGACCTACCGAAAAAAATTTCAGAAAAAAAAAAAAAAGTCAAAGCCGGAGACCAGCGGTCAACGGCGGCTGACCGGCGGTCTCCGGTGGTGGCGGGTCAAAATTGAGGTCAAAATTGAAATTATGGTTAAAATTAGTTAATTTGTGAAATTGGGCTTAATTGTGGTGTAAATCATGAAATTGGAGTTGAATTGGGTTTCAATGAATTGAGGGTAATTTTGGTATATATAAAAAGATTTTCCCTATTTGTAAATAAGTTTGAATGAGCTGGATTTATTTGAAAGACAAAAAAGTTGGATGTCCCTCTTTTAATTAAGTGCCCTTGTCATGGGCCTTTTTGAGATTAACCATTTTTATAATGTGGTAGAATAATGAAGACGAATGTGAGGATGAATATGAGAATGCATTTCAGAATCCCAACATATGTTATGATATTCCTCTTAAAACATCCGCATTTGTAATATCCCACATTTTCGATAAAAATGTTAGTATTTTATTTTACCACCTCTAAATGCAAATTTATTAGATGATAATTTAGAATAATTTATGCATAACGAATTCCTTATGTAATTGTGTGAATTATGTGATTAGCGTTCTTTATAAACAAGTTATTTCAAAACAAGTATTTTTCGAAATTGGAAAATTATTTTGATTCTAGAATGATGCTTTTAAGTACGCATTTTATCACATATACGCATACAATGAATTTTATAAAAATAGAATTAATTCATGCATGTAGGATTATTAATAAGTGAAATTCAATTTTTTATTTTTATTACTTGAAATCTCTTTTATCATAATAACATATTCAATTATTTTTTTAAAACTAATTAATATAAAAAAATTCGAAAAAACTAAAAAAAATTCAAAAACGAAAAATCGAAAAAAAAATCTCCGAATTTTTTTTTCAAAAAATAATCCGAAAAACTAGAGGAAAAAAATTGAAAAATAAAAAATAACAAAATATCACTACAAGAAAATGTAAAATATGCAACGATTTCTTTGTGGACGAAATTAATTTCGTTGCCAATAATTATATTTTAGCAACGAAATATAGTATTTGTGGCTAAAAAATAACCTTTTTGTAACAAGAAATTTTTGTTGCCTTTGAATCTCATAGGCAACGAAAACTATTGTTGTGAATAGTATCATATATATTTCGCAACGAATTTAATGTACGACAACAACTTCATTTGTTGCAAAAGAGTGTTTCTTTTTGCTACGATATAAACTTGTAGTAAATACATATACAACGACAACAAATTTATTTTGTTGCCAGTAAGTGATAACAGACAACGGAATATTTTGTTGTAAATGCTCCAAATGATTTGGCAACAAAATATAATCGTTTGTAAATGTTCCAAGTGATTTGGCAACAAAATATAATCGTTGTCATTACAAACCAACTATTTTTTTCTTGATTTTAATTTATTATTATTATTATTTTATTATTATTATTATTATTATTATTATTATTATTATTATTATTATTATTATTATTATTATTATTATTATTATTATTATTATTATTATTATTATTATTATTATTATTATTATTATTATTATTATTATTATTATTATTATTATTATTATTATTATTATTATTATTATTATTATTATTATTATTATTATTATTATTATTATTATTATTATTATTATTATTATTATTATTATTATTATCATATAAAATAAAATATGATAAAAAAATCTTATTTATTTATATAGCTATATTAAACATTTTTCCTTGTCTATTTAGTTTTTATAAATTTATTTTCAGCCAATTTGAATATAATGTTGCGCCAGCGGTTTGAAGGGGTTCTAATTTCAAATCAACCAGGGTTCAATTCCTACTATTGTCATATTTTCATATATTTAACATTTATCAGCCCGTTGGGCTGGTCGTGAGTTCGACCCAACTATTCATATTCCGAAGTAGTTCGGTGATCCAATGAATGTGGGTCCGGCTTGGCTCGGTGGTCCAATGGATGTGGGTCGGGTTGGCGGATGTGGGTCCGATTTCGATAAAAATGCTGACCATAGTTTTGCAATGAAATAAATTTGTTGACAACGAAAATAAATTCGTTGTGTATACTATTGGCCACGAAAATAAATTCGTTGTGTATACATAATACATTGGCAACGATATATAATTGCCAACAAAATATATTCATTGTGCATTCTAAATGTATAGGCAACGAAAAATATTTGCCAACGAAATGAATTCGTTGCGCAAACTAAATGTATTGGCAACTACTTTTAATTCGTTGCCCCGAACTTTCCGTAACAAATAAAAGACAACGAAGCTAGCAACGACTTATTTTCGTTGCGAATGGAATTAACAACGAAATTATATACTTTCCACAACGAAATTCGTTGTAGCCAAATGCGAACTTTCTTGTAGTGGTATAAAAGGGTTTTTGTGCATAAGTTCCTAACCAATCATTTTTATTATTCTAGGTTTATGGGCTATATCTCTTTCATCAATAAGCCCATCCCTTTAATATTTATTATAAATAAAGGAAAAATTCATGTATATGACAAAATTACCCCCAATCTTTTAAACCCAATTCTTAATTGTAACCCCAATTTAATCAATTTTGACCACAAAAATCCAATTTTTATTTTTTTTTTCAAAAACTTTTTTTTCCGCTAGTCTCCGGCGTTTGACTTTTCGATTTTTTTTTATGGTCTGTTTTTTCCGCTGCCGAATTTCGGCATTGACTTTTTTTTTGTTTTTCTTTTTTCCTGGTATGTTTTCTCCGCCGCCGGTCTCCGACGTTGACTTTTTTTAAGTGTTTTTTTTTTTTTTTTTTTTTTTTGTTTGTATATCAATGTTTAACGACCGCCGCTAAACATTGACCGTGATTGTGCTGTCATTAACGGTAATTTTTCTGTCACTGACAGTAAATTAACGTAATTATGTCACTGATAGTATATTAACGTAATTGTACTGTCATTGACAATACATTTATGTAATTGTACTGCCGTTGACAATACATTTATGTAATTGTACTGCCGTTGTCAGTAAATTAACGTAATATTATTATTATTTTTTTGTTATTTTTTTTTTTAATTTTGTTTGATTTGTTGACAAGTCAACGTAATTATATTACTGTCGTTGACAGTAAAATAACTGTTACCACAATAATATTAGTGTCAACCACATCAATATTATTATCTTTCTTGGATTTTTTGTTTTGTTTGAGTTATTCACGGAGTAACGTAATAATATTACTGTCTATTATTGTAATATTACTCTAAACACAATAATATTACTGTGGTTGACGGTAATATTACTGTCATTATAGTAATATTACTGTCAACCACATCAATATTATTATTTTGTTTGGGTTTTTTTTTTTTTGAGTTATTCACGGAGTAACCGAATAATATTACTGTCTATTATTGTAATATTAACGTGGTTGACGGTAATATTACTGTTGTTATAGTAATATTATTGTCACTCATAGTAATATTTTCTTTTGCCTTTTTCTTATGTTTACATTTGTTCAATGATCAACATAGTAATATTACTCTATTACACAATAATAATGAGTTTTGTTGTGTTCATATTACTGTGCTAGAGATTAATATAGCAATATTATTCTGTTAAACTGTATGATAGTTAATTTTACTGTGTTTAACAGTAATATAGTTAATATTATTGCCAGTCACAGCAATATTGTTGTTTAAACGGAAAAAAAAATGTTACAGAAAGAAAGAAAAAAAAATTGAAAAAGTCAACGCCGGAAACCGGTGGCGGAAAAAAAAAGAAGAAAAAAAAAGAGTCAACGCCGGAAACCGGCGGAAAAATCAGGAAGAAAAAAAAAAAGTCAACGCCGGAGACCGGCGGTTGACGGAGGTGACGGACGAAATTGTCCATAAAAATGTGTTTTGGGTCAAAATTGAATAATTTGTGAAATTTGGTGTCAAGTTGAGGTTAAATTAAATTAAAGGATGAAATTGGAGCATACTAAAGTATGAGGGGGCTATTTTAGTCTTTTACAAAATTCTGAACCATGTGTGGATTTTTTTGTAAAAGAGTTTATTGTTTGCATCTCTTTATGAATAAGTACCCATTGATGGGCTTATTTTTAAGGAATAATTAGTAAAAACCCCCAAATCATTTACTTATATCAAGGTGGATATAGGCTCCTTTTCATTATTAGTGAGAACCCCCTTAATTATTTAATTAAATTAATATTAATACAATTATTAAGTGTTATACCTATATTATCCTTAATTTTCCAAATCTTATATTTACAAACCCTAGCCATATTTGCTGCAACAAACCACCGTTCTCAAATCCTCACAAACCGCCGTTCTCAAATCTCCATCACCTCTTATCTTCTTTTCTGCAACCGAAACTCACTTGGCTCGATGGCGGCGGCGGTGAAGATGACGAAGGCGGCGCTACATCTCAAAAACGACAAGGAAGACCCATTTCTCTTCTTTCTCGAACTGGGAATCCGACGGAGTGGGGCAAGGAGAGGATGAAGCCGGCTCCAGATCTCGACAACGACAAGGCGACGGCGCCGAATTTAGGACGGACGGCGACATTCCGATCTCCTCCCCTTCCTTTCTGAGGGATGAGCAGATCTGCTAGTTTTTTTTTTTTTTTTTGTTCTTTCGATTTTTTGAAGCATTCCTGGAATCCTCGTCGGAAGACCGCCTCCACCACCGCTGTAATGGAATAGATTGACCTCGAGGAGGATGTATTGTTTGGGAGGCTGGTTTGTTGAAATTGTGTTCGTGTTACTCAAAAAGATATAGTTGTTTTCGTTACACTTGTAGTTGGTTTCAATAATAGTCGTTTTTGTTGGAATTTTGGTGTTTTTTTTGCTTTTGCTTTTGTGGATTTCAATAATTTGTAGTTGATTCAATATAGTTGTTTTCGTATAGCAATATAGTTTTTTTTGCACAACAATATTATTGTTTTCATTACCTTTTAGTTGGTTTGAATAAATAGTTGATTTAACAAATAGTTGTTTTGGAGATGTTTTGATTAAATAATTAGTTAATCTTACAATGGAAATAATATAATATATAATTAATTTAATAAATTGTGAAACTGGTGTATCATTATTTTAATACCAATTGTTTTAATAATAGTCGTTTTATTGGTATATAGTTGTTTTAACTGAAAATTAAAATAATATAGAAAGGGAATATTTAAAGAAAAATATTAAAAAAAAATAAAAAATAAAGTTTTTTTAAAAAAAATATTATTTTTTAAAGAAGAAATGAATAAAAAAAATGAAAATGAAAATTAAAATATAAAAAATAAAAAAATATATCAAACTAGTGGATAATGGGTAGTGAATAGTGGGAGGGTAAATTTGAGAATACAAAAAGAATGGGGTTCTCACTAATAAAGGAAAAAGAGCTGGACGCATCCTTATTAAAATAATGTTAGAGGGGGTTCTCACTAATAGCCCCTATTATTAAAGAGCCCAAATATAAATATTAAAAAATAGAAGAAAAAACTATGTACAATAACAAAGGGTAATTCGGTCATTTTAAGTAATTTGGTTGATGTTAAGAAAACCAAACATCAAACACTATTAAATAACCATAAAAAATTTAAAATTTGATAACAAGCATCTTATAAAATATGGGTTAATATGCCTGGGTCCCTCGTAGCAAACTTAATTAGAACTAAATATAACCCCAAACTAATTTTTTAAAGGGTTAATGAGGCATACCCCCCTCGTTTGAAATAAAAATAGAACTAAACACCCTATATTATTTTTAATAGTTGGAACCCCTCATTTTTTTACAAACCGAAAATACCCTTATATTTTATATTTGAAGCAAACTCCCTCCTCAATTTATTAAAGGAAACTAATAAATTCACTACAATTATCCCGCGATTCATGCTCGAAATCAACTATAGTTTCTCACTGGTTAACTATTTCGATGTCAACTATAAATATTCGAACCTCTCACTGCCAGCTTGACGGCTTGACTGCATTACCTTAGGCAGATTCCCTTTGTCCTTAACTTCTGTATTTCTGTGATAACTTGTGATTCCTATAAGACGGGTAACGGTTTAGAGGTCGAGCCCCACCCCAGCATTCGGTAGTCAACTATAATTTCTTCATCAGTTAACTATATTAATATCCAATTTAAGATCGAGATTTGGATATTCTAAATAGAACCGCGACGAAAAAAACCTCAACTCCGGCGATAAAATCATAAGATGTGATTCATTTAGTCAAAAGTAGACTCTTTTCGATGAACGAAAAAATGAGATGGAGAAGAATGAGAGAAAGAAGGGGCAAAGAAGAGAAAAATAAGGGAAATAAAAGGACATTGAAGGAGACGGTTATAGAGAAAGAGGAAGAAGGACATGAGAGAGAGAGAGAGAGAGAGAGAGAGAGAGAGAGAGAGAGAGAGAGAGAGAGAGAGACGTGATGCTGATAGGAAATGAGAGAATGAAATAGAAAGCGTAGAGAAAAAGGGGGAAGAAAGAGAAAGACAAAATCACAAAAATAATGGAAAGAGAGAAAGATGGAGAAAAGAAAAAGAAAAATATTAAAAGAAAAGGGCAAAAAGAGAATAACAATAAGGCCGGGGGGTCTGAAAATTCATAATATCAATTTAGGATTTCTTTATAAAGGTCCAATTATAAAAGAGACCTGAACTCTATTATTTTGTATATTGAGGGGGTCATCTCTCATTTTCCTTTTTATAAATACATCCCTATTTCAAAATATAATATGTCTCCCATCCCTATTATTTTTTATCCCTAACTTGTCCTTATATTTTAATTATAACCTCTAGTTATGTCTCTCCAACCCAGATCCGTTTATTTTCTCTTATTCTCTCTCTTTCTCTCTACATGTCTCTCTGTTTTGTCTCCCAGTTATGGTGGGTGGCTATGGCGGCGGTGAGGGTGGTCATGGAGGCGGCGGGTAACGTGGGATTGTTATGGAGGCGATCATGGTGAATGGCGGGGGTGCATATGGTAGGGGTTGTTATGGAGGCGGCTATGGCGAGTGGCAACGGTTATGGAGGCCATGGGTATGGTGTAGGTAGTTATGGAGGCAGTTGGGGGCGGTGGTGGTCGCAGTTACCGTGGAGGTGGTTATGGAAATAGGGAAGGGCCGTGAGGCGATGAATATAAAGGTGGTGGCGGCTATGGTGACGGTTTTGCAGATCTAGATTTTTATTTTTGGATGACTATGGATTACGTGGGTGTCCATGGTTGTCTATGGCTGGCTGGCAGCCAGGGTTCAAAGGGAGTTAGGGTTTTTGAAATTGCAGTACAAATGACTATGAGTTACTACGATTACTACAAATTTCTAAGGCAGTACAAATGACTATGGGTTATTACGATTACTACGAGTTTCTACGAGTGTCTATAGGTAACTTAAATAGATTTCAATATTATGTAGAAAACAAGGAAAACAATAGATTTTTATAATACAGCAAAATACTTAAACGAAAAATAAAAAAAAATCGTGTTCTACGTAAAAACAAATATTAGATGCAAAAATAAAAATGTAAAATTTAGAATAAAAAAATGATAAATACGATTTAAATATTACTTGGTGCATATTTCATTTGTGTGTGGAGGGCATTTTTGGAACAAAATTTTTTAAAGGACGTGAAGCGAAGGTTTAGTTGAGTTTGTCGTTTAATTCTAATAAAGTTTGTATTTAATTCTAATAAATTTTGTCACCAGGGACCTATATCTTTACACCCCTATAAAATAATAGAAATTATTTTATAGGAAGAATTATCTTATATTGGCTAATCTCATCTTGGATATAAGAATTACATGGCCCTCACTAATTAAAACTCGGATTTGAATGTATACAAAAGTCTTTAAAATCAATTGTGTTTAATTCTAGGGTTAACACCTCATATTATTTTTAATAGTTGGAACCCCTCACTTTTTCACAACCCGAAAATATCCTCATATTTTCTATTTGAAACAAATCGCCTCCTCAATTTATTAAAGGAAACTCATAAATACGCTCCAATTATCCCGTAGTTCATGCTCGATCCAAATCACCCAAGATCTTCTCCAAATCTCAGGAAAATATTTCCTATTTTCGCCTCTAATGTTGCTACTACACATTAGTCCCCCTGCAAACAAACCCTAATCTATTGTATTTTTCGTAAAATCACATCAAAACGAAAGACAAAATTATTGAAGCAATGAAACCATTTCAAAAATGGTGAAGAAGACGACACAAACCACATATATAACAAATGGTTCCAATAAGATATATTGTTTAGTAAAAAAACTTTGAAGCAGCAACACAGTAAAATGCACGAATTTTCAATTCCAAATGTAATATTTTGGTAGTCAACTATAATGTTCCCAGAGTCAACTATAAAAATTGGATAGTTATCTAATTTTCCGAAGTCAACTATAAAAATCCGAAGTCAACTATAATTTCTCACTAGTTAAACTATTCCGATGTCAATTATAAATAGGGCTTATTTTATATACACCCCTAGGGGCCTAATAAACTAGGGATAAATCCAAGCCAAAATCATCATTTTGCATACCTCCCTTGGAGAGGCGAAAGTACTATAATGCCCTTATATGCAATTTTCGGCCAAACTGCATTTAACATTTCTGGCCTGCATTTAGCATTTTCACTGATTTTTTTTTTTTTAAATACATGTTTGTTTAATTTATTATTTTTTGTTTATATATTTTATTTATTAATTTTATTTATTAATTTTATTTATTTATTTTCAATATTTTTTTAAATTTTTTCTTTTTATTTTTTTTAAATCGATATGTTTACGTACTGAAAATAACTACATGTAATTGTAGTAAACTATAGTCATTCGTAGTTATGTTCTTTCTTTTTACGCCAAAGTTTTAGTCGACAATTGTGTACACACACGAATATTGGCTTATACAAAAGAAATACATAAACCCCAACAACAAAAATTTACAATTTCAATATTTATACTATAAATTAGCTCATAACCAACAAATACAAATCGAAAATACACAAATATATGCATATGTGACTACATGTTACTACTATATGTAACTAGTAATGTATAGTAATGCAACTAGTAATGTAAACAGTCTGCATAACATTGTAACTTGAAGCATACGTAACTTCAACCAATTTTTTTGACACCTTGAAGGAGAGGATCAATGGCTTCCATTACGCTGCAATTGCAAAATCAAAAACAAAAAAAAAATATATTTTATTGCAAATCAACAAAAATTGAAGAAACATCAACACACTAAAAAATCAACAACCACTAAGAGAGAGAGAGAGAGAGAGAGAGAGAGAGAGAGAGAGAGAGAGAGAGAGAGAGAGAGAGATCCCATAGCTACGAAATGCTACGAATTTTAGGCCAAACCGCCAATGACTCTTCACCCTAAGCCCCTCCTACAAAAATTCAGGCCACCGCCAACCACTCAAGATTCCGCACTCGCAAATGAAAAAGATTATAGAAACAAAATTTACAGTAAAAAAATGAACCAAATTTCCATAAAAATACAGTTCTCGATAAGAGAAATCCAATGGTGGGTAGCCCGTCAAATTCCGACTGCCGGAACACAAATTACTCCTCCGGAAAGACCCACCGTCGTTGAAATACGCGCCGACAATTTTTTTTTTTCAGAAACAAATTCAATGCTCCAAACTGAATGAAATCATCATCAGAAGAAAGAGTTCGACGAGAGGAATCCAATGGTAGTTAAACCATCAAATTCTGACCACCGGAGAGAGGATTATGACTCCGTGAAGCAACATCATCGGTTTGAGACCTAGGGGCGCGAGATTTGGATCTGGAAGTTGAGAGAGGAAGAGAGAGACCGATATGAGTTGGTTAGGGTTTAAAAATGATTTAAAAGGACATTTCAGGTACTTCAAATTGCCCCAAGGGGTATGCCAAATTATCTTATTAATAAAGTAAGATTGCTTCTAGTAAACCCTAGAAATTTTTTTCCACTCATTTGATAGTTATAATTGTGATTTAATTATTTAATTAATTTTATTGTTTTATTATATTTAATATATCAATTTTAATAAAACCGTTAAGTATCGAAACTTTTTGGCCCCAAATCTCAATATCTTTTCCCACTAAAATTTTCCTTCTACTTAAAATTAATTTTTTTGGAAAAATTATTTAATTGTTTGGAAAAATATTTGGTTCTTATCTCTTTATAAAAGTAAAGTTGCTCCTGATAAACTCTTAAGATTTAATGGCATCATTAATTTACAGTAAATTTACTGAGGCCTGTTATGGGTGATAAAGAAGAAGATTCGTCAAACTTTTACATTAACTGAGATAAGATAAATATACAACTATATTACATCAAAAACATAAAATTAAATTAATAAATATGGCAAAAAAAGTTTAAGGATGGGGATTATCCTCAATGCATATAGCAAAACATCAAAATGAATTGAAACTTCAGTTTTGTCGTTTAAATTGAACTTTACTTTGTATTAATTTTACTTCGATCCCGTGCATCGCACGGGCCAAAAATCTAGTTATAAAAATGTAGTGGATTTGCGCTATGGTGTATTCCCCTAGGTGGTTAGTTATATATATAATTGGGTAAATTCCACTTCCCCCTTTTGTACTCTGGCTAAATATCACTTTACGCCATTCTACTCTCGATTGCAATGATTTACCCCATATACCTGAAAAAATGCCTCAATGTGGTCCTCGCCGTTAGTTTTCACTTTTCAGACCTTTGACCTTAATACCGTTTGATCCAAGTCAGAAAATTACAAAAAAACCACCATTCCCAGTTTAAATAATTATTACAAAAATTAAACAAATTAAAAATAAAAAATAAATTGTGGCTGGCGTCGTGGACTATATTTCCTCGTTCTCTTGAATTTTTTATTATTTTATTGTTTATTTTTTATTTTTAATAATTATTTAAACTGGGAAATGTGGCGTTTTTGTGATTTCAGAGTTTAGATCAAACAGTGGTAATGTCAATTGTCTGACAACTAACACCCAGGCCACATTGAGACAAATTTTCAAGTGCAGGATGACAAATCGATGCAATCGAGAGTAGAGGTGGATAAAATAATATCGATACAAAGTATAAGAGCAAAGTGAAATTTTCCCTATATAATTTGCATATGAGGTGTCCCTAAAATTACCCCTTATAAATATTCTGATAAATTTTAAATATTCGAACATATATATATATATATATATATATATATATATATATATATATATATATATATATATATATATATATATATGTGTATTGGTATCATTTGGAGTATGAGATACAACCCAATATACATATTTTTGCACATATATATATATATATATATATATATATATATATATATATATATATATATATATATATATATATATATATATATATATATATATATATATATATATATATATATATATATATATATATATATATATTGTTCAAATATATAGAGAGACTCTGAAAAAAAAGGGAGAGAGTGTTTTGTGTGAGGGAAATATACACACACACAAGGAGGGGGCGGGCACGCATACATGTGTGTGTATGTATATATATATATATATATATATATATATATATATATATATATATATATATATATATATATATATATATATATATATATATATATATAATTACCATAATGTAGTATTAGTATTAGTATTAGCCTTGGTATTGGTATTATTATTAGTATTGGTATTAATATTAGTATTAGTTTTAGTATTAGTATTAGTATTAGTATTAGTATTAGTATTAGTATGAACATTAGTATTAATATTAGTATTAGTATTAATATAAGTATTAATATTAGTATTAGTATTAGTATTAGTATTAGTATTAGTATTAGTATTAGGATTAGGATTAGGATTAGGATTAGGATTGGGATTATGATTATGATTATGATTAGAATTATGATTAGCATTATGATTAGTATTAGTATTAGGAGTAGGATTATGATTAGTAATAGTATTAGGATTATGATTAGTATTAGGATTTATATTTGGACGAGGATTATGATTATGATTAATATTGGTATTAGTATTATTATTAGTAATAATGAATAATATTAGTAAGATGTGGTATTCTTCCTTTCCTGTTCAATACATCGTTATGTCAAGGTTGTGGTGTATACATCTGATGATGTTAATTACTTAGATCACCTGGGGTAGTGTAGAAAAGGAACTGGGAGAGCAAAGCAGATCAGTAGCTTGACAACTTGATGATCCTGAGGTACCTGCGATCATAGAACACATGAACTAAGCCGGGGGTTGATCCGGC
>NW_012192880.1:343852-361941 GCF_000504015.1 Erythranthe guttata
TCCGACGCTCAAGTCAGACGTGCTGATCATAGAAATAGTCCAGAGAATACGTATTGTAGTATTGCTCAGTTAATAGGACGTACCTTAATAAAATGAGTAAAACCTCTATTTATATGTCGTTTATTGGATTGGGTTTGCTTTGTTGGGCCCAAGCCTTACTTGAAGGTGTTTGGGCCTCGGTGATATTAGTCTTCGATATTGGGCTCGTAGCCCAGTAGGTAAAGAAATTGTAGGCCCATTGGGTTGGCCCAATTAGGCATATCATTAAGCCCCCCACTCTCGAGTTGATGTGGGGGCCATGTTGTGATGGGTCTCAGATCGTGTCGAGAGTAAAAATTGAAGAAGTCGATCGTTGGCGTATGGCCTAATGGTATGCGAAAACGCGTTGGAGCGTGTGTCGGAGGGGCGTGAATGCGCGTTGGCGCATAGCGCGACAAGGTTGTCGCGATGTAAGTTAATTGAGTCGTCGGTTTTGTCCCGCGACGATGTAGTAGCGAATTATCTCCTCGTGGGAGTTGTCTTGTCGCGGGGTAATAATGTTGATCGAGTTATCTTCTCGCGGGAGTTGTCTCGCGATAATGTAGTAGCACGGATCAAGTAATCTCCTCGTGGGAGTTGTCTCTGGGTAATCGAGTTGATCGAGTTACGTCCTCGTGGAAGTTGTCTCACGATAATGTAGTAGCACGGAGCTAGTATTCTCCTCGTGGGAGTTGTTATTTTTCGACATTGTCAATGTTGTGACGCGTTGCTTGTATGTGTTTACATATAGCATTGTGCGTGATGTACTTGAGGAGGGGATCAGGCTCTCAAGATTTTTATATGGGGATCGTGCCCTTTGTTAGACCTCGTGGGTCGTAAGTATGTTTGGACCGTGGCCACGTTTTAATGAATGACCCATCGAAAGCAAGTAGATAAATTTGAGTAATCAAGCTGGCCAGGCTATATAGATTCTCATAATGTCTCTAAGTGCTTCTAGGGTTGTAATCGTGCTAACTTGAGCTTGTGATTATATAGTGAATTTCGGGCGAGTTGTCTCCTCATGGGAGTTGTCTCGCGGTGAGTAATATTTATCGAGTGAGGTGGTTGCACGTGGGAGTTGGCTCCTCGTGGGAGTTATCTCGCTGAGGGATGTAGGACAGAGCGAGTTTGCTCCTCGTGGGAGTTGTCTCGCTGCTGGTTGTAGGACCGAGTGAGTTTGCTCCTCATGGGAGTTGTCTCACTGCGGGTTCGTAGTACCGAGCGAGTTGGCTCCTCGTGGGAGTTGCCTCGCTACGGGTTGTAGGACCGAGCGAGTTGGCTCCTCGTGGGAGTTATCTCGCTGCGAATTGTGGGACGGAGCGAGTGGTCTCCTTGTGGGAGTTATCTCGCTGTGGTTTCGTAGACCCGAGGGAGTTGGCTCCTCGTGGGAGTTGTCTCGCAACGGGTTATATGACCGAGCGAGTTATCTCCTCGTGGGAGTTGTCTCGCTACGGGTTGTAGTTCCGAGCGAGTTGGCTCCTCGTGGGAGTTGTCTCGCTGCGGGTTGGTAGTACCGAGGGAGTTGGCTCCTCTTGGGAGTTGCCTCGCTACGGGTTGTAGGATGGAGCGAGTGGTTCCCTCGTGGGAGTTGTCTCGCTTTGGTGTTGAGACTCGAGGGAGTTGGCTCCTCGTGGGAGTTATCTCGCAACGGGTGGTAGTACTGAGCGAGTTGGCTCCTCGTGGGAGTTGTCTCGCAAGCCCCCCACTCTCGAGACGATGTGGGAGCCACGTCGAAAAGGGTACCGGATCGTGTTGAGAGTAGATCGGTGTTGTAGTGTTTCTTTATTCGTTGGCATGGCGTGGAGAAATAATTTTTTTATTTATTTTCCATTTGATAGCGAACGCAATTTGGTAGGTGCGTTAAAGAGCTCGAGCAATTTGGTGGAGCGCGTTGAAATTCTCTCGCGATTTGGTGAAGCGAGGTGAAATCTACGCGCAATTTGGTGGAGAGTAGCAAAAGTTGTGCCCAATTAGGTGGGAGCGCGCGCTCCAAGGTGGCCTTGGGAGGCGCGCGCGCGTGCATTTGAAGGCGCGCGCGCGTGTGAGAGATTTTTTTTTTTTTTTTGCTGCTGGCGCGCGTGCAGTGCATGCACGCGTGTCTGGCGCGTGAACGCCACGCGCGCGTGCTGTGCACGCGCGCCTCCTGCCTCTTTTTTTTTTTTTATTCTCTTTTTTCTTCTTCTTCTTCTTTCTTCTTTCTTTCTTCTTCTTCTTTTACTCTCTTTTTTCTTCTTCTTGTTCTTGTATTTTTTCTTCTTGTTTCTTCTTCTCTTTTTTCTTCTTGTTTCTTCTTCTCTTTTTTCATCTTCTTCTTTTTTCTTCTATTTTTTCATCTTCTTCGTTTTTTTTTTCTTTTTTCTTCTGTTTTTTCATCTTCTTCTTTTTTCTTCTCTTTTTTTTTTGGTTGATATTCACCCCCTTGGGGATGTTCTATTTTTTGAGTAGGGAGATTATCCTCGTTCCTTGAGATGGGATGTGCACTCCCTTGGGGATGTTCTATTTTTTGAGTAGGGAGATTATCCTCTTTCCTTGAGATGAGATGTGCACCCCCTTGGGGATGTTTTATTTTTTGAGTAGGGAGATTCTACTCGTCTCTTGAGGTGTGATGTGAACCCACTTAGGGTTGAGAGGTAAGGGTCATGCCCAACCTTAGGATGGGGATAATTGCCCACTGTAGGATGAGGCGCTCGAGATCTATGGTCTGAGGTGGATGCGCACGGTTGTGCCATTGGTTCGCGCGTGCGCGTCAGACCCTTTTTTTCTGTTTTTGAAGTAGGGACGTGAAACACTTGATGGGATGTGAAACCCCTTGGGGTTGAAAGGTAAGTGGATGTACCACCCTTGAGATGAGATGCCCAACTTTAGGATGGGATAGCCCCCCATTTAGGATGAGGCGATCACGAACCACTGGGGTGAGATGCCCAACCTCGGCGATTTATGGTGCCACTGATTCAGTGGCAGCACGAGTTGAATCTTCCGTGATCATACGCTGAAGGTCTTCTTCGGTTATCTGAACCGTTCGAGAAGTAAATAGAAATTGATCATGTTGAGGACCCAGTGGGGCCTCACGAGGAGGAGCGTTGGCTCCTGCTATGACGATGTATGGTGCCACTGCTTCAGTGGTAGCACAAGTTGAAGCTTCCGCGATTATACGCTGAAGGTCCTTATCGGTTATCTGAACCGTTAAAAGAGCCAGTAGAAGTTGATCTTATTGAAGGTTCGGCGATCATATGCTGAAGGTCCTCTTCGGTTATCTGAACCGTTCGAGGGGGCGGAAGTAGACCCCCAGAGAGTCGATGACCCATGGCGAACGAAATGTTTTGGGGGCACAGTAAACCCCCAGGGAGTCGATAACCCTTGGCGAACAAAATATTTTGGGGGCAGATGTAAGCACCCAGGGAGACGATAACCCTTGGCGAACGAAATATTTTGGGGGCAGATGTAAGCCCCCAGGGAATCAATAACCCTTGGCGAACGAAATATTTTGGGGGCAGATGTAAGCCCCCAGGGAGTCGATGACGGTGGTGCCATAGGTGGCTCAACATGTGGAGCAGGTGCTGGTATCGCGTTGGGAGCATTTTCTCCCATCGTGGCGATATATTGGGTCACGGCCTCTGTGGCAGCGCGAGTTGAAACTTCTGCTATCATGCGTTGAAGCGCATCCTCGGTTATTTGAACCATTCGAGGAGCAGGGAGTGGTGGATCGGCGAGTGGTGGGTCCCCAGGGGGGATCACCTGAACCTCGCGAGGCAGATCCATGGGACGTGGAGGAGGTGGCAAGCCAGAGCCTCCACGAGGTGGGAGGTCGTTAGCTGTGTCATTTTCTCTCCGAGCAGACGCCTCAGGAGGATCTTGTTGGCTACGTGATCTGGTTTGCATCGTTCCCACAGACGGCGCCAAAATGATGATGCTAATTACTTAGATCACCTGGGGTGGTGTAGAAAAGGAACTGGGAGAGCAAAGCAGATCAGTAGCTTGACAACTTGATGATCCTGAGGTACCTGCGATCATAGAACACATGAACTAAGCCGGGGGTTGATCCGGCGGAAACCCCTCCGATGCTCAAGTCAGACGTGCTGATCATAGAAATAGTCCAGAGAATACGTATTGTAGTATTGCTCAGTTAATAGGACGTACCTTAATAAAATGAGTAAAACCTCTATTTATATGTCGTTTATTGGATTGGGTTTGCTTTGTTGGGCCCAAGCCTTACTTGAAGGTGTTTGGGCCTCGGTGATATTAGTCTTCGATATTGGGCTCGTAGCCCAGTAGGTAAAGAAATTGTAGGCCCATTGGGTTGGCCCAATTAGGCATATCATCTCTTTTGGAATATTTATAGGGTGTATTGTTTTACATCACTTATTGGACACCGTTAGAGATAAACTTGAAGGTTATTTGAATCTCTATTGTGTTAGTTACCTGCTATCGTATTTGTTTTTAAGTCAGTTATTTTGCATAAGATTCATATATTATAGTAGATTACATTCCATGAAATAGAGTTGCACCATATGTTTTAAATGATATCACTTAATCTTCATATCGTGTTTTTTTTAACATGCAATTGAATTTCATACGTTAAAACTATGAATCAAAAGATAAAATTTATCTTTTTTTGATTTTCTTTCACATATTGTTTTAATGGAATTAGATTTGTTACAAAACGGATAGTTGCTTACACACTATTATTTTTCTTATTTTGAAATTGACTTTCGTGCAACGCACGGGTGAAGTACTAATTGAAGTTAAATTGGGGTTACAATTAGGAATTGTGTTTATAGGATTTGGGTAATTTTGTCATATACATTAAGTTTGTCTTTATTTATATGACATATTAAATAGATGGCTTATTGGCAAAAGAAATATAACAGATATACCCAGTGTAATAAAGATGAGGGTTTTTCTTGGATATATGAGATCCTAGCAACACAGCTTATATGAGATATGCCTCTTAAATCGCGCCACGTGTCTCAACAACATAATTGTTTTTTTAACGATTTGTGTATTGTCCAAAACGCCCTTATTACAAATAATTAATATTCAAAAACATAAATAATAAATTTTATGCGAAATGTCTTTTGTACCCCTTATATTTTTATAAATTTTAAATCTATTTATTGCTGAATTTTAATTTGTAAAGTCAATTAATCATTAATCATTGTCCGTAAAAATAATTAAACCACCAATCAGAAATTGCAACATGCAGAATTCGAACTTGTGACCATTGTAAAATATACAAGAATATTTACCATTGAGACACAACACATACATGAGTGGCAATAAACAAAAAATGCGCATATATATCACAAAGCTACAGTGTATATTGATTATAAAACTTATAGAATAATGTTAAATAAATTATTAATTATCATATAATTATTACTATATATTAAAAATATCCAATACTAACAAATTTATATATAATATATTTTAAAAATCTAAGGAAATACTGATCAACTCGTGTAATTTAAAAATGAATTTCGAAAGAATTTGAAGTTTGAATTGAATCGTAAATTGTAAGATTTAATTAAATCTTAACATTTGAATCTATTAAACTCATGTGTTTTCAATTCAAAAACAATATTCAAATATTTGAATCGATTAAGCTCAAGTCATTTCAATTCGTAGACAATATTCAAATATTTGAATCGGTTAAACTCAACAATTTACAATAGCGTATTAATCGAACTATGTATAGTTAAAGTTTAGGATCATTTTTTATTGAATTTTATCATAAAAAATAATAAAATTCAATTTGTAAAAATCCTAAGATTTAATCGGTTCATGGTTAGATTAAATCTTACGATTTACGATTTGATTCTTACAATTTTACGAATTAAAATTATTATTTTTTTTGTTAAAATTGAATTATAAGGATATTAGACTTTAGTTATAAATAGTTAAATCGATTAATACGTTCTTGTCAATGGTTGAACTTGATCGATTCAAATTTTTGAATAATATTTACAAATTAAAAGGACTTGCGCTTAATTGATTCAAATCTTACGCTTTAATTAATCTTGTGATTTGATTCTTACGTATTTTAGGAATTATTTTTTGATTTTTTATGATAATATTGAATTAAAAATATATTACACTTTAATTAATAATAATTAATTTGATTATGATGTTCTTGTGAATAGTTGAGCGCTTAATCGATTCAAATATTTGAATAATGTTTACGAATTGAAAGAACTAGATCTTAATTGGTTCAAATATTAGGCTTTGATAAAATATTACGATTTACGATTTGATTCTTGCATGTGTTGGAAATTAAATTTATTAGTTTGTATGATAAAATTAAATTAAAAAGATATTAGACAATAGTTATAAATAGTTATATCAATTATGTAATACGTTCTGTCAATAGTTAAGTAATCGATTCACATATTAGAATAATGTTTACTAACTGAAAGAATTTGAGCTTAATCAATTCAAATCTTGCTATTTTATTAAATTTATCTTAAAATAAAATTCACAATATAGTATTTGGAGTATATAATTTTATTTTAATGTAAGAAAACTACTAATTGGAATGAGTTATAATTTATTTTTTCTAAATAAACATATTATTTTATTTTTTATTTGGATTTTGTCACACTTTCGATTTATAACATATATAAGTGAGATTAGATTAAGTTATGCATTTGTTTATATTTAATTGAGTATTCTTTACATTTTTAAATGGTGGAGTTTGTTAATATTTTTAATATTATATAATTAATAGATGTTTGGGGTATTGAAACGCAATTCTTTATATTTTTCAAACTTTACTATATTAAATTTGTTAATAACTTATTTAACATCGTTTAATAATAATGAATGTCGCAATTAATATTTCATTTAACAGTATTTGAATACTCACATTTATTATCATTTTATATTAATCTGTTTTACCGATATATATAATTATGGTTAAATATGTCTCAATAAGTTAATGTGCTTGGATGGTTAGAAGTAGGGGTGAAAGTCGGATGGATCGGATCGGAATTAGCCTTTTCGGAAAATTTCCAAAAAATTTCGGAAGTACAAAATTAATTCCAATTCCAATTCCAAAATTTTCGGAATCTAAAAATTCATTCCAATTCCAAAAGGCCCAGAAATTTCGGAATTTCGGAAAAAAATCGGAAATCACATAAGCTTTAAAATTTCAAAATTTAGCCGAAATTATCTAAAATGTTCATAATTTTTCGAAAATAAGAGCATCCACGTCGATAAAAGTAAAACTAATAACTACTAAATTTCAGCTCAAAAAAATAAATAAAAATAAACACAACATAATATCCAATAAAACTTCTAACAATAATTCATTATGTCAAAATTCTAAAACAAAACTTATAGGTGTATTTTTTGGAAAATAAGTATTATATAATATATACTATTTATAGGTGTTTTTCGGAAAAAAATCGGAATTTTTCGGAATTAATTTCAGAATTAAATCGGATCGGAAATCGGAAATTCCAAATTTATTTTACATAATTCCAATTCCAATCCAAAAAAATCGGAAAATTTCGGAAATTGGAATAAAAAAAGTTGTTCCAAAATCGGAACTTTTTGGATCGGAACCGGCGGAAATTGGAAAATCCGTTCCAACTTGCACCCCTAGTTAGAAGTGTTGAATGAATTAAGATGTCTCAATTTCTATCCCTAATTATTGCATTTTTCGATTATTCATCAAATAAAATTGGGCCACAATGGATTTAAATTAATTATTTAATTAAAATATAAGAGGGGGTAAAATAGACAATTTGATGTTAATCTATTTTATATTAATTTAATAAAAAAATAATTGAAGAATATTTTGGTAATGCTTCATTATATTATTTGGTACACCATGTTTTACAAAATTAATGATGATTAATGCATATCTCATATAAGTTTAGAACACCGGTTATCTCACCATAGACAAACCCTAAAGATGATTAGTCAGAGATCTCACAAAAATCCCTTTTCATTTTTTTTGTCAATAAAAAGGTATTTTGATAAACAACGATAAGGAAATTGTTGAGATATTATATTTTTCAATAATAAAATTTCTTGTATTAGTTAATTAGGTTATTGAATAATGGCATGCCTCAACATTTATAACCCGATTACCATGTTTTCCGAAATCATATTAATTAGAGAAACATGCAGAAATCTTTCATGCATGCATATATGATCAAGTAAGATCTTCTTACCTTGTGTAAATTGTCATTCAATTATGTATATATATATTGTTAATAGAATTGAGGAAAAATTTGATGTGTATTCTTCTCCATAGGAGGCACTATTTATACACGTAGAGAGAAAGCTATACAAGGAAATTACCAATTACAATGAAATCAAATCTCCTAACTTATGTAAAGTATATCAAATCAAATCCCTAACTTATTTCCTAAGAATATACATTAACAGCCCCCCTCAACCTCAAGGAGGGTGACAAACCAACTTGAGGTTGTAGACCAAATCACGATGACTCACAAAAACCTATAAATTTTGAAGCAGTATATATATATATATATATATAATACTCATGGCAAACAACGTTTTCTCTTATTTTCTGATCATCTCCTTCACCCTCATTGGATTCCTATGTTATGATGCATTTGCATACCATGTTAATGGAATCAACAACGTTGTAAGTTTATCTATTTAAATCTCTCTCTCTCTCTCTCTCTTGCACAAAATAATCGTTTAGCATTATGATTAGAAATTCCTTATACTTGTTTAAAATAGCCGAGCGACTTTTGTATGGCGCAACAATATGCGCCAGCCGAGAAGCTGCAGGGATTTATAGACTATGTTTGCGGAGCTTATGGATGTGGGGCCATTAGCCCAATCGGTCCATGTTATCTTCCCAACAATTTAGTAGATCATGCATCTTTCGTTCTTGATTTATTATATAAAATCACTGGAAAGTGCAATTTGGAAATTGGTTATCGAACAACTATTAACCCATGTAAGTTTCTCTCTACAATATATATTTATACACGATATACATATTATATATATATATATATATATATATATATATATATATATATATATATATATATATATATATATATATATATATATATATATATATATATATATATATATATATATATATATATATATATGGTTTAAAATTTGCAATTGGTTATGATGTAATATTTTTGTTATGCATGCAGCTTATGGCCAATGTCAGTATCCCTGAGTGGAATAGGGTGAAGCAAATCGATGAGCAGTGAAGCGTTGAATGAGATCTATTATTTAATATTAATTCTTTAATATGAAGCATTATATATATACTAATATTTTATTTCTAATGTTTAAAACGTATTTTTTACCATTCGTAAGTTTTATTTGTTGTTTTGCTACTTTAGTTCCTCAGATCACATTACATCTATCAAAATATAGGTTTAATTTGTTATAATTCCCTCAACATTATAATTTATGTCAATAAATCCAAGTCCAATATTTTTCATCTTTTGAAAATTAATTATATTTATTATGCCAAAAATATCCTTAATCAAATCAAATAAAATTTCTTGAAATTTCTCTATTAAATCAAATTCCTCCAAATCTCTCTCTTTCAAATTTTAATTAAAAAATAAATATAATTCATAAGAGAAAAAATATTGGGTAAATAGTACTTAACCATCATGTCACTAGGCCAAAATAGGCCACTGGCGACGAAATATAGCGACGAAAATATAGTATTGGCGACGAAATATCAATAATTGCGACGAAAAACAATCGTCGCAAAGGCTGCCAAAAAATCGTCGCCAAAGCGGTCGTCGCTAAGCCTGCGACGAATCTATGTTTTCGTCGCAACATATGGCGACGAATGCATTTTTCGTCGTAATAATTCGTTTTTCTGGGTTATTCGTTTTGTAGCAAATAGCGACGAAAGTACTTTTCGTCGCAACTATTTATCCCTCAATTTGCTGCGTTTTTTATATTTTCGTCGCAAATATTTATTCATTAATTTGCGACGTTTTTCTAGGAACATTGCAATTTTTTATTTTATTTTTTTACACTGAATAATAAAATAGAAATTAACCTGTAATTAATTATCAACTATAATAACACAATTAACTATTAGATATAATAATACATCACATTAAAATTGTAATTTCAGGTCAAATACATCCAAATAAAGTTAAAAAATACAAAAATTAAGAAAAATATTGTAGAATTACATAAAGGAAGTGCATCAGTAAACGGCAGAAAGAGTATCAAGAAAAAAAACGATAATAACTTGTCACTATTTCATCATAAATCCAGGAAGTGCATCAGTAAACGGCATTGTATCTAGCATACATCCCTGCTGAATATATAACAAAAAGATGTTAAATTAAACAATGTTTACCAAGAACCATAATCTAACAGACATGTTAAAAGCAAAGAAAAATTAGTTTGTGAAATTTAATCCTTGTTCTTTATGGATTTTTTCTTTAATATTAAGCTCATAACTAATTTCGCTGGGCCTGCCAATACAAAATACCATAATAAAAAATATGTAACAAATACGAAACACTTTGCAATAAATCACAACCAAGAGACCAACAAATTATGAGATTTTGTCATATAGACACATATACATAAGGAACAGACCTTCAAGTGCTGCCAATGAAGTCTCCATACAAAGATTAAGGAATCTTCATTAGATAAACACCTGGTAGCAAAAGGAGAATCAAATAAATTAACATAAACATATTAAAAGAAACAAAATCAAAATTTCAAATAATTTCAGCCCCATCCCTAACTTTTTCCCCAAACATTCACAAACAAATTTCTTATTAACACTTCTTATTTACTATGAATGAACAAAAAACAATGAGAATTAAAAAAAAAAAAAAAAAAAAAAGAGAAACTCACCACACACTTCTGGAAATGAATCCGCAGTGATTTCAGCGCTTCCAGATCTTCATTAGAAATACTAAATGACCCATCTGCATATAAATAAAGCACACGTATTCTCGAATTTATACATAAAATTCCGTCCAAGTTCATCAATCTATAGAGAGAAAAAACGAAGTGATGATTGAATTTAATCTCAAAAATTTATAAAAATAAATAAATTACCCAGATTGGAAACGCCATTTATGTAAACGAGAATGGCAGAAAATCCAGAGATCAAAGCAACAACAAAAGCTAAATGCAACAGCCTCATCGAACTCTGTAATCGGTCCGAGAATCTATCCAAAAAATTAAGTTAAAAAAAAAAGGATTTGATTATGATAAATTAACATAAACATAAATTCATCTCATATCCTCCCTAGAAAGGATATTAAGAAAAATAATTATCTAACATTGAGGGAACCAAATAAAACTATTTCACCTCCTGAAATATGAAAGCTAAATAAAAAATTAGTCAAATCTTACATTATCAAACAAAATGTCGAATTTATGGACAAAAGAGTGTTGCGGAAGTTGGGGCATTAAAATTGCATATATAGTTGCTTGCTATTTACCTCATAAATAGGTAAATTTATACCTAGAGTTTTGAGGGGCTGGGCTTCATAGATGGTGGACGGCGTCTAGTTGAACACAGTAGCAGCGATTGGAAACGAAGATGACGGCCGGCGACTGCGGGGGCGTGGTCTTGGGCAACGACGGCGGCTGGATAGACATGGGCAATGACGGCGGCGCCGACGAGAGTAAACTTGGGGAGCGAAGATTGACAGCGTCAACCTAATCGGCGGTGACAATGACGGAAAAAAAGAGGGAGTGTGGAGGAAGAGAGAGTAAAATATTAGGGCAACGGCGGAAATGAAGAGGGGTAAGTGAATAAATTAAGTTGTGTGAGCGACGTTTTAAGATTTTCATCGCCAATTCATTGAGATATTTTTTTTAAAAAAAACATTGCTACGATTCCAAGAATTTCGTCGCAAATAAAGTAAATTTTACTTTAGGGTACGTTGCGACGATTATTGTAATTAGTCGCTAGTAAAATTTACAAAAACTTTTTTTGGTGTTATGTGGCGACGATTTCTACGTTTCGTCGCAAATAAAATAAAATTAAAAGTTTTAAATGCATAGGTTGCGACGATTCACATATTTTCGTCGCCCAAAAATAATTTTCAGAAATATCTTGCGACGGTTTACACACTTTTGTCGCAAACAAGATAAAATAAAATAATATTTAAATATTTTGCTACGAAAAAATATAATTCGTCGCAATAGTTAATTATGAAAAAACCAAATTAGAGTCGTTTGCTACGAATGTAGGATTTTCGTCGCAATCATTTTCAAAATTGGTGGCGATGTGGAGCTTGCGACGGTATTTATTTATTAACGTCGCAAATTTGCTACGAAATTATTTTCGTCGCGAAAAAAAACGTCGCCAGTGTCCTGTTTTGGCCTAGTGTGTGGTTACAACGGGATCCTGATTATGCTTACAATATAATACTCTAAGGCCTCTTTTGGTTCCCTTGATAAGGGGTGATAGACAATATAATCACCCCGAATCCGACATTTGGTATATAGGATACAAGCCCGTTACAGATTATGGGCCCGGTATCAAATCACGAAAATGAATGATAAATTATCCCACCTCAAGAGGTGGGGTTGTGTAATCAGCCAAAAGATTGACGTGCGAAATTACCAAAAGAGCCTAAGGTATGCAATTATTCACAACAATATTAATTATAAATACGAAGAATTTCTTATTAAAAAAAAATTGGTAGCCCTAGTTCTGCAGCAGATGTGGAGAGACCAGCGGCGGGGCGAAACATTTGGCGGAGATGCTCGACTTCCTTGCTAACCGGAAAACACTCGAGTTAGAAGATTTTTGCTTCCTTTACCGCATCGATTGGAAAAGATAAAAACATCTTCGATTCATTGTTGTTGCTCGGTCTTTATTTGCTTCTTGGGTTGTAGCTTATGGGGAATTGCTTCCGTTGTTGTTGGTTTGTTATTGCAGTTGATAGGGGTTTCGCCGCCATTGTTGTTGAATTAAGAAATAATGAAAAAAAAAAAAAAAGATTTTTCTGGGTAAGTTATGAGCAAATTTGAAAAATGTATTGAGGAGAGGGCCAAATATAAAGTGTTTATGTGTGTGTGTGTGTGTTTAAGTACAAGAAAAAAAAAATCAGTGAATTGTCTTATTTCTTGTGTGTGATTTGTGTTGTATTTTTTAGTGGTCTGAAATCTGAATTGTATTTTTTTTTCAATTTGTGGTCAAATTTATTTATTTTTTAGAATTAAAACAAGCAATTTGTCAATTTTTTTGCCATAAATATATGTTCTCAAATATTTGGAAGAATGCTCATAAATTAAAGGTTTCATTCCTCCTCTACCTTTAAAGTAAAATATTTTTTACAAATAGTTGCAAAACAACGAAATTATTTGCAAACGACTGATTTCTCAATAATTTTGAAGAACACATAGTTTCCCCTCCTTGGAACTTGACATCAGTGTTTGTAAAAAGGAAAACCGATTAGAATATCATCTATATAAATTATCGTTAAGGGCAAATCTGTTATTTCACACCTTATCAGTCCAAATCATGCCAACCAAACATCATATTATAGTTATCCTTAGTAGGTAAATCCTACAAACCAAACCCAATTTTTTTGCTACTATATAATCATGAAAAGTGCTATATCATATAATCATAACAAAATTATCTATCTCATCCATCAAACCAAAAGAGGCCTAAGTTACCATCTATCATCTGATGTTCGGCTCCCATCAACTGTAAATCACCAATAGCATTTTATGCGATTGGATCTCCATGGTAGTTCTTTGTGCAATGAATTTCATTTTTTAGATTTAGATCTATTTATAAATCCATAGAAAAATGGTTTACTACAAATAAGTCCACCATAGGCTATTTATTCATAAAGACGTCTAGAAAAAAACCCTTTTATAAAAAAATTCAAATTTTGTCCAGAGATGTGTAAAAGACTAAAATATTCCCTCACATTTTAATATGTTGCAATTTCATCATTTAATTCAATTTAACATCAATTTGACCTCAAATTTCACTAATTATTCAATTTTGACAAAAAACACATGTTTGAGTACAATTTTACCGTCGCCGACGTTGATCACCGGTCTACGGCGCTGATTCTTTTTTTTCGGTCGGTTTCCTGCATTGACCGTCGGCGTTGACATTTTCGATTTAATTTTTTTTCTTCAATATTATTTACAGTTTAACACATTAATATTGTTATATTACTTTCTAGCACATTAATATTAACACAAAAAAATTCACTATTATTGTGTAATAGAGTAATATTAATATGTTGACTGTTCAACAAAGACAAACATAATAAAAAGTTAAAAGAATTAATATTGATGTGTTTGACAGTAATATTACTTTAACGACAGTAATATTATTGCGTTTACAATAATATTACACTAATAGACAGTAATATTATTACGTTAATGGCAAAATGCACTTCGCCCCCTTAAAAAACTTACAATTTGCACTTTCCCCCTAAGAAACCAAAAAAGAGACTTATCCCATCAAAATTGTGTTCCAGTAGCACTTTGCCCCAAAATTAGAATTCCGAGGTATTTTTGACCGGAAATCAAATTTATCAATCCACTTAGGGGTATATGCATCAAATCATCTTTTCCACCCATTTGAAATTTTGTAAGGGTGCAAAGTGTATTTTTTCCTGAAAGTTTTTATTTGTTTGTTTAATTTTTCATTACAAATTATAGTTTTTAATGCAGTATATTCAACTTGCGTACTTCCAAAAATATTTTCGTATTTGTTATTCATGTTACAAATATTTTCGTTATTGTTTAATAATGTTTTAAGGGGTTTTTATACAAAAGTCCCCAATCAAGCATGTTTATTATTCTAGGTTTAGGGGATATATCTCTTTCACCAATAAGCCCATCCCTTTAATATTTATTATAACTAAAGGAAACATTCATTTATATCCCAATATTACCCTCAACCATTTATACTCAATTCTTAATTGTAACCCCAATTTATCAATTTTGTCCACAAAAATCCAATATTGACTACAAAAATTCAATTTTGACTTAATTTGGAGCATAATTTAATAAGCTCCAATTTCATTCTTAACTTAATTTAATCTCAATTTGACCCCAAATTTCACAAATTACTCAATTTTGACCCACATTTTATTTTTCAAAATTTTTTTTTGCCTCCGGATTCCGGCGTTGACTTTTCAACCTTTTTTTTTTCTTTCTTCCGATTTTTTTCGCCGGTTTCCGGTGTTGACTTTTCAACTTTTTTTTTTTTTGCTTTTTTCTTTTTTTTTTTTTCTTTTCTTCCGATTTTTTTCGCCGGTTTCTGGCTGTCTCCGGCGTTGACTTTTTTTAGTGTTTTTCAAAGTTTTTTTTTCCACGTCCACCGCTAAATGTTGACCGTAATTGTGCTGTCATTGACAGTAAATTAACGTAATTATACTGTCAATGATAGTTAATTAACGTAATTGTACTGCCGTTGACATTACATTTATGTAATTGTGCTGCCGTTGACAGTAAATTAATGTAATATTATTATTTTTATTTTTTATTATTATTTTTTTTATTTTGTTTGATTTGTTAACAAGTCAACGTAATTATATTACTGTCGTTGATAGTAAAATAACTGTAAACACAATAATAATACTGTCAACAACATCAATATTTTTTTTTTTTGGTTTTTGTTTTGTTTGAGTTATTCACGGAGTAACGTAATAATATTACTGTCTATTATTGTAATATTACTGTAAACACAATAATATTACTGTGGTTGACGGTAATATTACTGTTTTTAGAGTAATATTGCTGTCAACCACATCAATATTATTATTTTGTTTGGATTTTTTGTTTGTTTGAGTTATTCACGGAGTAACGTAATAATATTACTGTCTATTATTGTAATATTACTGTGTTTGACGGTAATATTATTGTTGCTATAATAATATTACTGTCACTCACAGTAATATTAATTCTTTTGGTTTTTTTTATTATGTTTACATTTGTTGAACGGTCACCGTAGTAATATTACTTTATTACACAATAATAATGAGTTTTGTTGTGTTAATATTAATGCGCTAGAGATTAATATAGCAATATTACTGTGTTCAACTATAGTTTAGTTAATTTAACTGTGTTTAACAGTAATATAGTTAATATTACTGTCAATCACAGCAATATTGTTGTTTAAACGGAAAAAAAAAAGTTACAGAAAAAAAAAAAGAAAAAAAAAAATTTAAAAAAAGTCAACGCCGGAATCCGGCGGGAAAAAAAAATTTGAAATTTTTTTTTTTTGGGTCAAAATTGAATAATTTGTGAAGTTTGGGGTCAAATTGAAGTTAAATTAAGTTAAGGATGAAATTGGAACATATTAAAGTATGAGAGGTTATTTTAGTCTTTTACAAAAATCTGGACCATGTGTGGACTTATTGGTAAATGAGATTTTTGTCTGAATCTCTTTGAATAAGTACCCATTGATGGACTTATTTGTATATGCACATATTTTAATAGTATTGCAATTTAAATAAACAAAATGCAAAAATATAAATTTAATATATCTGAAAGAAAAAAAGCAAAAAAAGAAAAATAATTAGTAATCTTCTTCTCGTCGCATCTCCCCACCCACTTCCTCCGCCAAACAACTTTGCATCCACCTACTTTTCCGCCACCAGCAGCCACCCAACACCACCACACCACAACTGCTACAGCATCATGAAGAGCCCAGCCCACCTTCTATTTCGCCAGCAGCCACCCAACACCACTACACCACAGCTGCTACACCATCACAAAGTAACCTAGCCTAGATCCAAATAATACACTGCCCATAATCAACTAACATTAAATTCAAACAATCCGTCGTCCAACACAGCACAAAGGATTTTAGGTAGCCGAGAAATTGGAGAGATTTATGTGAGACTGACGTCATCGTCTTCATCGTCGTATAAGTGGTCGATTTTGGTGACGCAGAAGGCGGGAGCGGCGTCAATCGAGCTGCAAAAATTATTAATGGGAATACGAAAATTGAGCAACAATGAGGTGAGCGTGATGAAGGTTATGGTTGTGGCGAAGAAAACTAGTGTTATGAAGAACATGAAAATAGTGAGAGCAAGCATTAGTTGATGGGTCTTTTGCCAACACCAGCGGAGACCGTCAGTCAACATCAGAAACCGGCGGCGGAAAAAAAAAAATCAACACTGGAAACCAGCGGAAAAAAAAAACAGGAAAAAGAAATGTTTTAAAAAATAAAAAGTCAAAATTGGATTATTGTTGTCAAAATTAATGAAATTGAAGTTAATTTGGGGTTATAATTAGGAATTGGGTCTAAAGGGTTAGGGTAATTTTGTCATATACATTAATTTTGCATTTATTCATAATGCATACTAGTATTCACCCGTGCGTTGCACGGGGTATTCATCATAAAAATAAATATTTGATATTAAAAAAAGTCATCGAAATAGTAAGATTAAGGATATGCAATACAAAGTAGTAGAAAAGTAAAAAATAAATAAAAAATATATTATGTATTGTGTAAGTAATGAATACTAATACCAATACCTTTACCAATAAAAATACAAATACAAATATCAATACCAGTACCAGTACCAGTACCAGTACCAGTACCAGTACCAATACCAACACCAATATCATTACCAATACCCATACCATTACCCTTACCAGAACCGTTACCATTACCATTACCATTACATTACAATTACTATGACCATTACCATTGCCATTACCATTACGATTACCATTACCATTACCATTACCATCACCAATACCTATACCATTAACATTGCCATTAACATTACCATTACCCCTTACCAATACCAATACCGATAGCAATACCAATCATTACCATTACAATTACCTTTACCATTACCATTATCATTACCATTACTAATGCTAATACTAATACTAATTTGATCATAATACTATTACTATTAGTAATCCTAATGTTAATACAAACCATAATGCTATTGCTAATCATAATCCTGGCATTATTGACTCTAATCTTAATCCTAATACTAATTCCAATCATAGTTCTAATCCAAATTATAATCTTCATTGTAATGCTAATCTTAATCCTAATACTAATTCTAATCATAATCTTAAACCTAATAATAATACGAACCATAATTCTAATCCTTATA